>VZUI01088775.1:0-18631 GCA_013401135.1 Cettia cetti | reverse complement strand
TTTTCCCCCCCCCCCCCCCCCGGTAGTTTCTGTGTGTTTGACTTGCAAAAGGCATTGCAGTTTGTAGAGCTGAGGACTCAGAGCTGATGGCTGAGCAAGTGGGAACATTGTGTGAGGTGTGAAAGAGCTAACTCTGGAGCAGCAGGTACTCACAATCTGTCCAGGCTCTGCCTCAGCTTCCCACTGTAAGATGCAAATAGTTCCTCCCTCATATTCCTCCAGGATACTGTGGAGATACTTTGTGAAGCAACCCGTGATGAGCACCACAGAGAAGCTCATCAGAGAACAGTTCTACATGGAAAGCAGAATTTGTGAGTAAATCAGGCCTGGGGCTACACAATGAATAACAACACCAAAATAGTACTGACTAACTGCTCATTAACTGAGCGCTGCCTATACTGTGCCTCGTGGGAATTCCTGCAGTGGCGATCTGGGATAGTAGTACATACAAATGAGAGAAGCAAATGGAATGTGCATAAAGAAACCTGCCTCTGACATTTCTTAAACAAGTGCTTAACTTGGTCTCTTTAATGATCTTTTAATGTACCTTTTTTCATTTATCCAGATTCTTTTAAATATCCTCAAATATATTCACATCCCTGTTGCAAATATTTGTTTAGCTGTTATGGACAGAACTGTAAAGAAATGTAATCACTTTTATGGCCTTCTAATTTCTATATTATAATTGCTTTCTGTAGTAATTTTCCAGAGCGTGAAGTAAACTCTCAGTAAAAAAAGAGCATGTAAAGGCTAAGAAAGGAGACATCATAAAGGCTATAAAAATCTATAACATTCTTTATATTCTCAAAGTTTCTGTAAGGGATTTTTTTTTTCTCAAGAATTTAGCACCTGAAGTTTTGCCACTTGATCTTTTAAGGGTATGACTGACATGTTCATATCAGCACTGCAGGTAAATATATTGGAAATCTATTTATGTGTATTGTGTTCTGATGAATAGGATAAAAGCTGGTATGTTTTCCAGGGAGGAGCCTCTCAGACAAGAATCCACCACAGTGAAGAGTTTTTGCAATAAGTTAAGGATAAAAACTCATGTGGGCCACACTTGCCAGAGAGAGATTGTTACACTCTCAATATCTCTAAAGTTACTGCTACTTGAAAGGATTTTAAAAAGCCACAATGGTTCTTTTCTATAAGGTATGGCTTATTCCTTCCTTTTGCTGAAAATTTGTGCGTGTCTTTAGAGTATGCCATAGAGAGAGTGAAGGGCTCGAGGAGGCTGCTAAAGCTCAAAGACACAAGAGGGTAAGGTGCAGTGAGAAGTTACACAACAAATATGTTTTTGTGGAATGGATGATCTTTTGAAACACATCCTTATGCCATGCCTAGTGTATTTTCCATAAAATGCCATTCTAAGCATAAGCAGTGGCCTAAGCTCTGCTCTGGCTGTATTATTATGCTGTGGCATTTGAGGAAGTATTTGGCCCAGACTCCAGTAACTGGAGGACAGCCTCCACTCCTAAAATAAAACACCCAACAGGCAGCAGTGAAGTTTGAGTGTGAAGGAACAGAGCAGCAGTCAGTGAGAGCTGTTGGGTGCTCTCTGGGCTGGGGGCTCACTCTGGCCTAGAGCTGAGCCTTACTGCTGTTAGCAGCCTCCTCACCTGCTCCAGGGAGAAAAGGGCACAACTGGTGTCTCAGCAGCACTGAGGAACAGGCATCTGAGTTACACTGGAAAATGAGCTCCAACTGATGCACACAACGACCTCCCCAACTTTTGAGGGCATTTTTAGCCAGACACCTAACTTATTTAGCCAAATAATGTATTTGTCTTTTGTGTCTTCCTAAACTGAGCAGTCTGGAACTGAGGCGTGAGGTTTAACTGCACCCCAGCAGTGCAGCAGTGTCCCAGTGCCTGGTGAAATCTTATACACTGCATCCCACAGAAACAGGAGTGCTGGCTCTCTGTTTCAGACAGTTTGTGTATTAATTTAGAATCCCCCTTTTGGTCATGACTAGTTGGTATTGGTATTTCTTTGTCTCGGTCGGCTGTTTATCACTTTATCAGTAGGTGGCAGTAATAGACGAGCCTTTGCAGTTGTACTAGGAATTTGGAAAAGAAAAGGCCCAATTTTAGGGTAAAGCTGCTCATTTTGTTTGTTCACAAGCGTGAGTGGTGTAAATGTACTTGACAAACTCAGACGTACATCTTCCTCTAACAGAGAGAAAAGCCATTCCCATACCAGTTCTGGTATTTATGGCTGTACTTAATTTAATACTGCTATAAAGCTGGATTAAATTAGAGGCAAATGTGCATTATTTGCCTAAAGATTAAATGTGCAGGCGCCTGTAAAATTTTATGTAACACTTATTCTGGTAAGTTTGCACACTATTTTTCACACATTACTATTTTAGTCAGTCTAATGACTTTAAGTATTAGTTTTCAGTAAAAGAAGCTTGTATTTCCTAGGAACCAATCCTCCACCATGTTTTCTTTCATCTCCTTGAAGAGACAAATCCACATCCTGATTCAGACCCAAAGGACAGCCATAATTATGGCATTTTATAGGAAAATTATGTATACAGATTTTTATCCCTATATAATGAAGAGATAGGAAAAACTATATAATCAGGTCCTCTCAAAGCACATATTTTGTTACTCCTTTGATATCAGAAATCCAGCTGGGTAAATGTCTGCCTTATTGAAGTTTAGGCTTTAATGTACACCTTTACAGACTCTTCCCAAAGTGTTCTTTCCTTCTGTTGGAGCTGATCCTGGTGTAAGTCACTGCAAAAACAGCTGGTTACAACATCCCTGTGAATGATTGTTTACCTTAGCGCCACTGACAGCAAAGGTTGTATTTATTTTAACCTATGGTGTGATGTAGAATAGCTTAGTTTAAACTTCCCTCCATATTTTTTTCCTGCTTGGACCATAATTTCATAGAGGTTAGCTTAAAAAATTTGCCTATCAGCACCAGCCAAGCACCCTGCTACCTAGAGCCTACTAGGCTACCTGGAGCCCTGCTACCTAGAGCCCTGCTATTAGAGCCTACCCTCTAATATCGGAAGCAAAGAAGGGGAATTTAGTATATAATTGAGAGGAGGAAAATAGTTTTTAGGATTGAAATGGTAGCATCTTAAATTCAAAGTAAACCAAGATTAATCTGATGGAGGCAAAACAGCCAGCCCCCTGTGTGCTACTGAGACATTACAATTCACCACCAATGCATTGGGAACTCTCATTTCATCAGAGCAGCAAGAGTTGGGATATGAAGAAAGGATTACTCCTAACATGTCAAAATCTCCTTGAATCCAATTCTGTTCTGAAGTTCTCACTCTGTGAGATGACAGCCCCAACTCACACAGTTAAAAGACAGCAGCCATTGCTTTCTGGGCCTGAACTACAAATAAACAAACCTAATGGCATATGAAAAGAAACAGAGAGATAGCAGTACAGCATTAGGATGGCAGCAGGTCTGGTTTTGTTTTCTTTGAAATTAGTAGGAATCAAATCAGACTGTTTGATGAAAATATAAACTCATTGTTTCAGCCTACAGGAAACCTTTCTGTTAGATAAATCCATTATTTTGGAGAGCTTTTTTTTTAATATTCTATACTTCATGTATAATATGTATTAATTATTAAAAAAAATGTACAGAATCATTCAGATATTTTTGTGTACAGATGAGGCAAGATGCTTAAGCACGAAACTCAAGTATCAATAGCAGATTATCCAAACCACCTCAAAGGTCAAAGCAGCACAAAATATAATAATGACAAAGACATTTTATGGTTTGTTGGGGTTGGAGGAAAATATATTCTTTTGAGTGTTGATTTGTGGATCAAGTTGACATAAAAAAAAAGTGAACCTGATGATGCCATTCTCTTTCAGAGAGTCAATTTTTTTGATTATATTCTTAAGGAAAGTAATATATTTGTATGCAATCCAAAGCTGTTACAATTTTATTTGAAGTGCTGATCTTCCAAGTTCACCTCATCCTCTTCCCCTTCAAATTACTAATTTGCCAGTAGTAGATCTTCATTCAAGGAACTGGTAAATAAGGCCCGAGGATATTAAAGAGTGGTGTTCTGTTTTCCAGTAAGGAATTATGCTTCTACAGTTTAACCTCTTCAAACACATTATAGACATCTGCTAACATAAATATGCATTTTATGGTATTCCATGTATTTCTTTTTTTAAAATTAGAAGCATTAAATCATCTCAATAGATACATTTTTTTTTAACCTAATGAAATTTATGAATTGATGAAAGAAGCCACAAACATGGGAACCAGCTATTTAAAACATAACTCCAAAACATTCACAACTCCCTGAAGAAAAATTTTGGAGAAAAACCTGAAGATCAAAAGAATAACATTCTCCTCTTGTGAATAATAGTTCTCGATTTTTTGTAAATGCAGCTCTTATAACCAGAGGCGCTCAAAAGCACTGAAATGTTTCAATCTCAGGATGTCAGACATTAACCCCAATTGGAAACAGAAAGCAAGCTGTTTGCAATACTGTAATAAGCTGTGGCAATTTTGTTATTTTAGATGGGCATGTTAATGATGAGCCACCACTGCAAGTTGTTACAAAGCCTTTGAGAATAAAGCTGTATGCCCTATATTCTCCTCCCATGCTGTTCCAGTTAAAGCCATACATGCGGAAGGACAAATGAAAATGTTGCCATGGTGATCAGAGCAGTTACCAAATCATGTACACGGTAGGAAGGATTCCCCAAAGAACCTTATTAGGCATTTTGTTGCTCTTTTCTAATAAATATTTTCAGAAAACCTTTTTTTTTTTTTTTTAATTTCACTGTTAATAAAATAGCTACTCAGTTAGCTCAACCCTATTTCTCTACCCCCAAAATAAAAACACACTATAGATTACGAAATATTCTTATTAAAAGTTAGGAATGGGATTCTTAAGATGAAAACTTTGAAATAGGAACCAAGGATGAGCCTACCAAAAATAAAACCTGTTCAAGACACTTGAACGTTTTTCAGCATAGGTGTGTCAAGCCTGCTAAGATACTGGTGTCTTGTGCTGCCCTGTTCAAAAACCAAATCTTTGAATGAAAGACATCCCAAAAGCCTATTGGTTAAAAGGAATATGGTTATGTAGGGGGTTCTTACGATAATATTGCATGAGAGACGTGAGGTGAGTTCTGCCAGCAGCAGAATCACCTTCCAAAGCCCCCTGTCTCGTGTGCCCAGGCTAGTAGCTGAACACAGCTGGATGAGGCACATTATGCAAGTTGAATGGCAAAGAAAACAAACCCTGTCCAATGCAGACATCTTGTATTTCCACTGCACAAAACAGTACAACAGACATTGATGGAAATTGCTAAAAATAAGCTGGAGAAGGTACATGCATCTTGGGGGAAATGCACATGGCTTTGTTCACCAAGCAGCCCTTTTTAGCATCTAAATTCAGCATTTAAGAGTATCCCAAGGCCCTCAATTCCTTAGCTAGTTTTTTGCCTTGCAGGTATATTCGTTTATGGAATACAAGTTTGTGCAGAGGAAGGGAGGAAGCTTGATGTGTTATGGGTGGCTGTTCAGAGTCTCAGCTCAGATTGGTGCAGTTCTCCAACAAAATTGTCTCCTGCCTTATGAGGCTGGCTGACACACTGTGCATATCAGGTACTGCAGTGAGACAACTGTCCTAATGCATCAGATTGGAAAAGAGCTTTTTTTTTTAATAATAAGGAGAAGAACAGAAAAAGTCTGTAAAGTAAGAGTTGCTTCCATCAGGTGCCTTGTATGAGCTTAATTTTACTTCATGAAGAAGGCAGTCGTATTTCACACCTCATTCTTTTCCTCCCACTGCACTTTAAAGTTGAAACAAAAAAGTCCCAGAACCTCCACAAATTACTTGCTGACAACTTAACTAATCTGTGGCCACAAAATGCACAAACATAGTGGCTGTCAACAGCACGGTGGTCTCGCTGCATATCCTAGAACAACATTTGTTTACCATTACTCTCCATCCCCATAAAGTCCTACTCTCATGGGCAAAAGCATGTAGAGGGCTGCTCAGAAAATGCAATTCCCTCCTGCCTGTGCTGTTCAGAGCATTTTTACAGCCCCCACTAAAACACTCAGGAACGCTTATTTCACAGTTCAGTTTACTTTCTAAATAATTTAAATCATATAATTCAAAATAAGATACAAGCAACCACGTTTTTCTACATTTTATTGATGCAATCCTGGTGTGTGACTAAACATCTTTATTCTGCTCGTAGCTGCAACAGCACTTTACTAGGATTGTTGTTGTAGTCAAGTTCCTTACAGTCTCCAGAAAACATATTTATAGACACCATTTACTGTATAAGACCGATGACTCTAAACATTGTAAATCACTGGGACTATTTCCTAAATAGTGCTACTTGAGGAAAAGGTCACACTACTCTCTTTAGATAGAAATTTGTAAAGGCAATTGAATTGAATTCACCTTCCAAAGAATATAAGAATGTTAAAAATAGCTTCAAGAATTGGTATGACTCATTTAGGTCCCAGAAAAATCTATGACTGGCGAAGATATCTACAATTTGATACTGTACTTGATATTTTCATTAAGACCAAAAGAATATTTATGAAGAACTGAAATTAAACTTGTACATTGCTCTAAAAGATAAGCATTACCTTGATTTTTTTTAGGTTTCTTTTTTTTTTTTATTTTAGGGGGGCTTTTTAGCAGAAATTGCACTACCTTCCAAAAATATTGTAGTTATGGGGTAAGTATTGACATCTGAAGAAAAAAATGCTAACAGCATGCAACACTGATACCAAGTTTTACCAGATGACATTTTTAATTGAAAACTGACTCAAAGGATAGTACAAAAGAGTTTCTTCTCCCTAAAGGGATTTTCAGATGCAGGTACAGGAATAATAAGGGGATCTTCTCCAATGTGTGCATCACAATATGCCAATAAATCTGCTGCAGCCTTGGATACCTAATAGAAGAGAAGAGAGAACTACTGTAACACTTAATTCTGAACCAATCTTTATTGCATAAATATTTTTCATAGAACAGATGATAATGGAAGCTATTGTAAAACAGGGAGTAGATTGCTTCATCCTTTAAATACAAGACATATCTCTCAATTTGCTTTTCCTATGCCTAGTAATCCTTACATACATTTTATCTAACATAGTGAAATAAGTGGTATCAGTTGATATCATCCGCATCAAGCTGTTCCTCTCCATCAGAAGCAGGTCAGGAGCACATAGTCATTAAAACATTTGTATGTTAACCACCCATAAGCAATAAGGATTCTCCTTGAAGTGTCTGTTTCTGCAGAGAAACCTGCTTCAGCTCTTACTCCCATTCATTGGTTTTAAGGTTTTTCACACACACACTCTCTCTACCCTTTGCTCCTCTGGTTGTAAAATAAAGAGTTATTTAAGCACATGACCATGAGATTAAAAAGAAATAATAAATCAGGAACAAAACAAGCTAAATACTGCTCTTTTCAATGAAGCAAGACTAATGTCTTCTGCTCAGTAAATTACTATAATTAGCCCTTTTTTTCACAGCCTTCATTTAAACTTGAGCACTATCTTAATATTTTTTAACTTAGCATTTTTATACTTCTAAAATAAATAATTCTCAAGTCTCCAAATTCATAACATGGGTTTATGCTTAATCAAAGTCTACAAAAATACAAATACATACAAAAATGTAGCAGTGTGTTGAATATTTGCAATGCAAGCTATTTTGCATTAAATGAAAAATGAAATGTTAAACTTCGTTACTTTTGCAGATTTGTGCCATAAGAATATTGGTGGCAGTAGGCCATAGTGACTCATTTTTTTTTCAAGAATTTAGGAAGTAGATACAATTTTTTTTTTTGTTCTGCTGTACTGTTCTGTCAGTAAGATATTCACAGCTATCTGCATCTCTTTGCTTTGGTGAATTATTGGGTTTTCAATATTCTGATAGTCGAGAAAATGAATTCTGGAGTCTTTACAGAGTCTTTTCTCTGAGCACCGTGTCAGCTTGTCCCCTGTCAAACACCAAGGTCAGCATGTTTGCACAACTAGAGTGAGGAGGAGAAACAAATCACATTTCTGGTATTTTTCTAGCAGGTGTGTCATCAATGCTAGCTTTAAGTTTCCCCACACCCTGGTTGCTTTGACATGAGCCCAGCCCATAGCAGGCTCCAGATTAGACCTATGAAGTCAATGGGTATTGAATCAGAGTTTGCACGAAACTTGAACTTCTGAAGACAATTACAAGCTCTTTATTTTCTTTATTATTAATTTCTATATGCCTTTGTAGAATGCTTAAACCTGTGGAGAACCCAGTATAGCCTATCCCCCAATGGAGGAAATAAGAGTGTTAATGTTATTTAAAATTAGTTTGCCTTTGAATTGGCCTGTAAGACAAAAGGGTGGCAGAGGCATTACATATGAACAGAAGGCTGCTGGGCACAGGTGGAACAGAAAACTGAACAAATCAGAAGAGATGTTCACAAGGACCAGTGCTTCTCAAGAAAGAAGCTGGTAAAAAAAAAAAATGTGGAAAGTTACAGACCTCAAAGTACAAAGGATTGTAATGATTTTCCTGTGATGATCTTGTTTGTTCCACACATGGATAAGCAACATCAGTCCAGGTATATTGCTTTTCTTTCAGTGGAAGAGAAGTACAATTTCAGACCTCATTCTTAGAAGGGATAAACCAAATAATAAAATTTCCTGTTTCTCTACATATTGCTGTGCTTTGGTATGATATAACAAGAAAAAGGGTGCTTCACCAGAAAATGTTCAACATACATTTTTGTATCTAACTTGTCCTGTAATGCTGGTAGGAATGTTGTAAAGCAGAGTAATACATCCACAGAATCACCTGGGTTGGAAAAGACCTTTCAAATGATCAAGTCCAGCCTTTGACCTAACACCACCTTGTCAGCTAGACCATGGCACTTGGTGTCACATCCAGCCTTTTCTTAACTCCACAGACAGCAACTCCACCACCTGCCTGGGCACCCCACTCCAATGCCCTATCACCCCTTTCTGTGAAGAGAAACCCTCCCTTCAATGTCATAGTGTTTAAGTCACATTTTAGTTTGCTTTTAAACATCCATAGTACAATTTATTTAAAAATAAACCTGCAACAAGAAACTGAGGAACGTGATCATTGTCACAAACTAAACCTGCACTAGGCCATATATTTTCATCCTTTAAACAAATAAAAGGTTTTGAGAGGAAAAATCCTCCCACCAGGATTACAGTAGTCGTAAAAGTGAATTATAACCATTTCTTCACGAAAAGTAGAGTAACTTAGGCCTGCACAGTGGAATAATGACCATTCACAACAGGGAGTTAAATGAGCTGATCACCGTCCAGGAGCAATGAAAACACGAGTTCCTGAGGCTGTGAGCAGTGTGGGCAAAGTCAGACCTGTGGCCCAAAAAAGAATGAAATACAATATTGCCTCCAGCAAGTTTCCTGCTCAGTGTTGTTATCGGGAAGAGCAGTGGTGGAAGGCCTGTGCACTGAGCATGGCACCGAGGCTCCAGCAGGGATGGCTGCTTTGGCACAGGCAGCCCCCACAGGTGCCCCAGGCCAGGCTGCAGCTGTGCTGTACACAGTGAGGTGCTGATCGTCCCCTTGTGCCATGGAAGGAGTTAAATGGAGCCCACTCTAGAGCAGCTTTTACTCGCCTCTGGGGTTATTTCTAGCCAAACGTTGCTGGACAGCTTCAAAATAGCTTTTCCTAAGAACTAAAATAAATGCATATGATTTGAATATTCAAATGAAGCTAACACATTTATCATGTCAGCTTCCCTACACAGTATAGCTTGGTCTGCAAATTCAAAGTAATTTATACATTTGCAGAAGTGGCTGAAGAAAAAATCAGACTCCAGTTTGATTGATGAATTCTAACGGAAAGTTAACATTTCATTTTTAAAAAACCTTTTAAGGTGTATGGATTAGAAGAGATGGAATATATAGGTATCACACTGATCTCACATTTTGTAGAATTACTTTACTCTCTGTAGCAAAAACCACATCTGGTTATCAAATTAACAAAAGGGGAAAAAACCAAAACACTCAACCCTGATGCTTTAAAGAATTAGTCTCAGGAGAACTGTGAAATTTTACCATTATATTTCAGAATAGCAGAGGTGATAAAAACTGCCAGAGTTAGAACATCCTGTTAGCTACACTAATAATTATAAGCTTCAGTGACAGGGCAAAATGCTGCAATTACAATGTCTTCTGCCTTGTCATGGATTGTGACTAATTACCATCCTTGCTACAACACCCACTCTGCTTATCCTTTACATCTAAAACAAAGAGATTCACAAACATTTATTGGCATTCTCACCGTTCATCTCCCAACACTATTCAGGACCAGCTAGGAATACTTTCTATCTTTCTAAGGAAAAAGAAAATGGAATGATAACTGATTTGCCAAGGGTCTTAAATGTCAGAGCACTCTTGCCCTTCTGCTTGCAAAGATAAGATTAAGTCATGCTTTATTCTGAGGACAACTCTGATAAATACCAATCATAACTTTGCTTTCTCAATTTTACTGCTAGCATATTTAGAAGACACATTATTCTACTAGTCATGAGGCCACTGTTTTTCTGACTTACTTTGGTGTTTCCTAGCTTGGAAACTGCATTTCCAGCTTCCTACTTCTCTGTTGTAACTCTAGCTGTTCCTTTGCAGGTAAGACAAGTTCAATTATGATCCTTCTGAGATTCCTACAGTTTACAAAAAAACCTCACAGTAATCCTCCTTCCAACAACTGATCAATACACCGGTAACTCCATCCTCTTCTTTTGAGTTGTCCAGTTTCTTTCACACCTCAGCCGTGAGGTGTCTTTGTGGAACCTCAGAACACAGGAGTGCTTTGCTGCTCTGACTGGCTAGAGGACTTAACAGGACTTCTTAAATTAGTTGAAAAATCCAGAACACAGTGAGGAGTCTGCAACTATCAATGTACTTTTAACTACAACATTTTAATTGAGCAGACCCAAATCTTGCTGGTTACAGCAGCTACTGTGCATGGGAAACAGAGTGTCTCAGTAGTAGAAAAATAAACTGGAACTTCTGATTTCCCCAGTCAGTAACACAGACACCTCTCTTCAATATTAGCAATGTGGTCTTGCTTATTGTGGCAATAACAACTTGGCTATAGCTATTTGCAAAAAGAGGGTTTAATTAAATTATTTGGAAAACCCTGATCTTTTGTTAAATGTCTAACTAGTTTAATCAGATGCAAAACTCCAGAAAAGAAGGAGGTAAGTTTATTTGTCTGCCTTTACAGTGATGATTTGAGAACTTAAAATCTCTTGTTGAAACCACTAGAAAATCTCTTGGTAAAATTTGGCCGTGCTGAAACACACTCTTAATTGATTCAAGATTAAAAAGCCAAGCAGATTTTGAAGGAATAAAAAGCCAATCAACTGCTTCATGCAATCCCTCATATGCTTGTTCAAAATAATTCTAGAAGTTTGAAAGGTTGTATTTGTTTTATGTTAGTATAGATACCTTCATAATTCTGAAACATCAGATTTTCTTTGGTGTGTTTTTGGTCCCAGGCTGTTTCAAAACGTGAAATAATTGCACTTTCAAGCTACCTGGTTTTTAGGTCTGCCACATTTGTTAACAACTGTAGTTTTTTAAATTAAACTGGCTGTAAAAATAACTTATGTCTTTTTTGCAGCTATGCCTTTCTTGAATATGTAATTAAGAATGTTATACACCTAACTTATTTTCATAACTGACATAATGATGTCAGATGTGACAGTTACCACTGTATATATGGAAGCAGGTTGAAGACAATCTACTAAGTATCAACAATTTCAAATGCCAATAAACTGGGCCATATTTTTCCAACCCTTTCCTCTGCCACCCACACTCTCCCTTGTCAGTTCTGTTCATGCAGCTGCAATAAGACCTGAGTTGGGACTAACCAAGGCAGACTTTCTTTAACTGCAGGGAACAAACACCTGTCCCTATGAACAGGTTATGTGATGAATTTGTGACACACTATGAAATAGAAACTACTTTTGCAAATTCAGTGGTCTTACAAGACATTCCTAAAAACTGCCACAAAACAGAGCAACTGAAATTTCTTTTTTCATATGAGCAAGACTGACCACCCATGAATTGTGCTAATATTTCTGAATTATAAATACTGCTTTTCCAGCTGGTGAGTTTGTGATCTGAGACTATTTTAAAAATCATAAATATATACTTCCATCCCCATGCTGACTACATGCAGACTTTTACCACACAGGATGGATGGACAAACAGGCTGAGTTAAGACTACATGAAGATTTTAATGTACAACATTTCTAAACTGTCCTACTGACTTAATAATCTCAGTTATAGTTTGTAACAACTCAGTTACAGTTGTTTGCAGACAACTGGGCAATTTTAATGCATTACTTTTTAAAGATGGAAAGACTAAAAACTTCTTCCTTGTAGAGACTAGATTTTTTATCAAAATAATTATTCCCTATTTTCAGAGGCAGAGAGCAAAAGAAGTGAGCATTGCTTTCTTAAAAAGTTCTATGGCATTATTAGCTTCTAGGTGCTTGATATTTCACAAAATTTTAGCCTAGTGGAAAGCAGAATGACATGCAAGAATAATCCACAGGATTTTTTGGTTAAAAAAACTGAAAGCCTCTTTTTAATAGTGCCTTTAACGATAATATTTAATCCACATGTATTTGGAGGCATGATGAAACCAAATCTTCACATATGTGTTATCAAGTGTGAAGACTCATAAGTGCACACTGCAATCATACACATTTTTTGTGCCATGAGATCTTCTGCCACTAAAACAAGACAAAGCAAAGCAATTCAGTTTGTCTCATCATTATTTAAAATTTTTGCAATACCTTAAAGACTTATTCCAATTCTTAAAGGAGAAAAACCAAGAAACCAGAGCTGCACTTAAATTTAGCTACAGGTGACAAAGAAGAGCACTTGTGCACCCGCCAGCTGATTTTAAGTATTTCACAAAATACCACTTTTGACAAATGTAACAGACACTCACACAGAAGCAGACTTCAAGCCAGACTTTGGAAATCGCTTCACTAGAACCCACCAGTCAGTATGTAACTCACTCACAGTACTGAATATTGTTTTATAGCTGAACAGAGATTCTCAATTTCTGCACTATTAAAGGCATGCTGTTCCACAAACTAGTCAGCGAATTCAAAATATCAACAATAAGTTTATCAACAAGTTTACCTTCATTCTATCCATGTATGCTTCCATTTTTAACTGCTCCACAGCTTTCCTGGCTTGAGAAATACTGGTTGTGCTGTTTGACACTAGTTCCTTCATTTTGTTTTTCCTGGAAGAGACAAAGTTGAGGCCAGTAAATAACAGGTAGCAAATGCAGCTATCACTGAGAGGACAATTATCTGAACTCAAACCAACCCTTGCCCACCACATCAACACTGGTAGGCTGTTGGTCACAAATACAAAGCAGACACCATTTATTTCTGTTCTCTTGCTCCATGGCACCTTATTGCATTACATATTTGCATCCTCGATCGTCAGCGTTCCGCCTGAATCCTGCAAATGACATACAAATGCAGAGCACATGACCATGACTTCAGTGTGAAAATGGTTGCCCTGGTTCTTGTTGCCAGCACAGAACAGCTGTTCCCAAACAGACCTTGCAGGCACTGCACAGTTTGGCTCCACGCCCCAGTTACACCTAGAAACATCAACGCAAGCTCAGAAATGTGTGCAGGGGAAATGAATGCCACACCACTCTCACTGAGCATCAGAGAGAATTTGTAAGACAGAGAACGAGTCAGAATTCTGACTATCGATAAAAGAAGTTTAGAAATTACACAACAGATTAAGAAGAAATAATGCAGTAATTTCCAATGTTTTGCTTAGACACCCCAGCAAAGTCTAAAGATGACTAAACCCAGTACAGTAGGCTCTCCAGGGTAGGAATGCTTTCTATTTTAAGAGACCTGCAACTCTTAGGAAGGGACATCTAGGTAAGGTCAATCAGTGTTTGCTTCTGTTGCATTGCTGCTCTCTGAGGGATTAAGAGTAAATCAACTCAAAAATCAGCAGTCCTCAGCACTGTTAGCAAGTGAGTTGAGATGTCCACATTCGGACCTTGAGTAACTTACAATATTTATGCCAGAGGTGGTCTGCATGTTAGACCCCCTTGTGCTGACACCTCTACACAGCACTGGCCCAGCCCAAGGAACAGTCACTGTTTTGAAGTCACTGGAGGCTGGACTAAAGCCACATGGAGGGATGATGGGATACAGATGACCTAGACAGCTCCCAGACTAGTTGTAGTACTCAGTAAGACTGGATGATGAGGTTTCAGTCAGGTAACATTCCCCTGTGGTCCTTACCACAAGGACCACCTGCAGCCAGATTAGTCTGGCATCAAGCCTCAGAAACCAATACAAAGTCCAGCAAAATGCAAAGGACACAGGGTGTGAGAGGCAGATGGGACACGGGAGGCAAACACACACAAGGAGGCATTTTCCAGTGCTACCAAGGCAGCTTTAGGCTCAGGCCTTTCAAAATGATTACTTCCAGCTTATTTCTGGATAAGAAGCAAACACCTAGAATCACATAAATTTCCCTTCTTGAACCTTGACAACTTACCTGATTCAGTCACTGGGGTGCAAGATACAAACAGGAAATAAAGTAGGACACTGGAAATGCTCTTGTAAAAAAAAACTATATGTACAATACCCCTGGTTAGACTCAAGAGAAGTACACAATCCATAGTACAGAAAGAATGGAGGAATAATTTTTTAACACCTTTGATTTTGCAAAACACAAATGGTCAGAGACAAGTCAAAGACAGTTGTTTCTTCTCATAGCCTAGTATGAAACAGATTGTTTCTAAAAGTTGGTAACCTGTGCTATAAAACAGGATGGTGGGATACAAATGCCATGGTGAGCCATGCTCAACACTAATTTGAAGAAACAATAGAATCTTTTTCTTTCAGGTCTAGCATAAGTCAAGGCAGAGAAATGCTACTTTAAAATAATTAATTGTGCCAAACAAAACAAGAGCTTTAACATATGCCAAGACAAAGAACAGGTTTTCTGCTTATACATGTGTCATTTGAATGGAACACATTTCCCCCTTGCATGCTCTGATGAAATAAAATCATGTCAGAACACAGCAGGTTCTTCATCTTCGTCTTTGTTTACAATTTTTTAACTCATATTCCTCACAAGGCACAGGACTGAATACGTGTGGAGGAACTGGCCTTGCATAAAATGTCATGTACTGTATGAAAATCCACAACCAAACCACAGCCTCCAATCAATTTTGAGATGTGTCTCAACTTGCAGTGGAAAGCCAAACAGCAGAAAGGATACAAGACATTCACAAAAGGAGAAGGTTCTGAATTACAGCTCATCTCTGGACTTCTTGCTCGACTCAACCCCCTCACTTTTAAGTATCAACCTATTCATAAAAATCAGAATAAACATGTTTAGCTTTGTTTACAAAATGATACCTCCACAAGAGTGAATCATTTAAATTTTATCATCTCCACATCTACCTCACTAATGATCACAAAGTCAAAAAAGTCAAAGCTAAATCAAGTCAGAGGCCTTTCTACATTTGCCACATACAGTTAAGTTAAACTGAATTAAGCAACTGCAACTCCTTGAACAGTCCAGAGAATTCCAGATCTCCCAAGCTTTTCTGGCAATTCCTTCAGTCATACTGTAAAAGCTATAAACATTACAGGTAGACAATTTGAACTATCACTGGCTACAACAAAGTTGGCAAGAATACTGTTCATACTACTTCCAGCCAGTGTTCAAGCATTTACAGAATAAAGATTGAGTTAAGTCCATAGTAGAATTTTGAGAAGGGTATTAGGCATAAAAATGCTTCTAAAAATCCAAACCATATTTCTAAAGCAATACCACAAATATAATATATCCTTACCTATATTCTGAAACACCAAATAGGAAAATTTTAAAAAAGAAAATATTAATTGCACCTAGTAAAGTATTCCACAGTATCAGAAAACAATCAGAATATGAGGCTTCCTAAAAAAAAAAAAAAAAAGTCTGACACTAGGCATTTCAGACACTGGAGAAAATTACCACTTATCCCCAGCAAGAGGTTTGTTTATACTCTGAAATTTGTTGTGTTTCAAATCCTGCTCCAATCTTGGCCTTTACATGCATTAAAATATTTAACTACTGTATTTCTGGAAGTGTTGAGCATCCATTTAAGTATTTAACTTCGATTTTTGACAGACAGATCTGGTTCCACAACTTTGTGAGACTGGCTTCTCCTCACATACCAAGCTACATATACCTCTACCTTCTCTCACTCTCTGCAAACACCGTACATATCTGTGCATTATTTAAGGCCCTATTACATATGGTGTGATTATGACAATGAGAATTGTACTCACTTTCAAACCAGACTGTGATAAAGGTCCTTGTTGCAGACAAAACTTTGTAAGACACTTGATACTGTTCTCCTTAGGACCTATGATAATAACCTTAAGCTTAATATTTATTAATGAAATACAATTGTTACTTAGAAGTAAAGCTCTGGAGAGAACAAAAATTTTAATTACAAGAGAACCTATTACACACCCATCCCCTGGAACGTGAGGAAGCCTCTCCCTCAAACACCCTCTGGCAGGATGTGTTTCATCTGAGGCTGCAGCCTGACAGGTGGATCTGTTCCTCTCTCTTAAGATAACTGCCCTTAAACTGCCCAGGTATTCTCTAGTCCTTTAGTCCCACAGGAATCACATTTATCTTTATTTTGTACCTGGGTGGGCAGTCTACAGGATCATGGAATGGTTTATGTTGGAAGGCACCTTTAAATATCACCTGGTTCAAGGCTCCTGCAATGATCAGGAACATCTTCTACTACAAGTTGCTCAGTGCCCTATCCAAGCTGATCTGGAATGTTTCCAGGGATGGGGCATCCACCACTTCTCTGGGTAACCTGTTACAGTGTTTCACCACACTCATGGTAATTTTTTTTCCTTATGCACTGTCTGAATCAACCCTCTTTTAGTTCATAACCACTACCCTTTGTCCTTTCACAACTGGCCCTGCTAAAAATTCCATCCCAGTTTTTCTTTTAAGCCTCCTTTTATTACTGAAAGGCTGCAATAAGGTCTCCTCAGAGCCTTTGCTTCTCTAGGATGAACAATTCCAACTCTTTCAGACATTCCTCATAGGAGAGGCGCTCCAGCCCCTTGATATCCTGGTGTCCCTCCCCTGGACTTGCTCCAACAGGTCCTTCCCGTGCTGGGGACCCCAGAGCTGGATGCAGGATGGGGTCTCACCAGGGCTGAGTAGAGGGGCAGAATCACCTCCCTTGACCTGCTGGTCACATCGCTTTTGATGTTTAAAAGGAGCAACTTCTCCCCATCATTTGAATCACCTAAACCTCCTTGAACCAGAAATTCTCATCTGGGTTTGCTACTGCTGCTTCCTGGCTGTTTTTGCGTTGGATCAGTGCAGGCACAGGCAGGTCCTGATAATCACTGTAGTTACAGTAACTGTGCTAAGCAGCCGCCTCACGCAGCCTGCATGTTACTGCTGCAGCCAGCAGACCCGGATGGCATGGGAGCTCATTTATCCAGCGGATTTTTGTGCAGCACACCGAGTTCATTGACCTGGTCTCTATTGATTCTTTTCTTTTAGGGGAACACTGACGGCGCTAACAAAGAACAGTGACAGCAGCCACACAGCCTTTTTTAGCCAAGCACTCTGCTGACTGGCACCCCACACCAGACAGCCCTTTCCTAAAGCATCACTCCTGAAAGCTGCGCATCGACAGCCTCCCAGCCAGCTGCATTTTCTGGCCTTTTGCTTTGTTTACCTCACTTCATCAATTTCTGGGTGCATGTAACTCACGTGTGCCAAAGTTCTTAGCTTCCCAGGCTCCTAAAAATGCTTGTGAAGAGCAGCTTTTCCTTTTTTGTTTTTACAATGGATGATTGTACCCGACAGCACTTCAAAGGCAAATTTATCTTATGATAATGCAGAAAGCTGCCCGAATATTTGCAGGTATAGCTTGATGCTGCATTGGGGTAAGGAGTGCTATCTTCACTTACTAAACATTATAAATACTTGTTAGTAAAATGCAGAAAGTCTAAAAACTTGAGTAACATAGAAGCAAAATTGAATTTTCAAGCTCTTTGGGATGGATTTCTACAAGTAACAGGGACGAAAAGCTACAATTCCCCCCTCCCCCCCCAGCTCCAAGTACAATCTTAAAATGCCATACCATAAAAGTGACCTCTAGAATTCCACCTAAAAAGCCCTAAAACAAATTGCTGCCTTAATCTAAAGTGATGGACCTGAAATTACTAGATTAGAAAACCTGGGATTGACAGCTCTAAAGAACATCTTCCACACAAGCTCTGTACTTCTTGGACCGAACAACCCAATAGGGAAGTTAACCCTATCATTCAGCTGAGTCCCAGTGACATTAGCGGGAATCATCCCTGGATAATGACCTGCAAATAACATCCTAAATTGAGGAAGGATCGTCATATTTCATTATCCACTTGGAGGAACATAAACAGCAAAATTCACAGCCTCGCAGGCGTTCAGTGCCGAACTGGAAGAAGAAAAGAAAAGAAAAGAAAAGAAAAGAAAAGAAAAGAAAAGAAAAGAAAAGAAAAGAAAAGAAAAGAAAA
>VZUI01088767.1:0-11539 GCA_013401135.1 Cettia cetti | reverse complement strand
GCCGGTGGCCCGGCGTCGGGGCGGCATGCCGGGGGCGGCAGGGCGGTAGTGGCGGCGCCGAGTCTGTACCGGGGCGGCGGGAGCGGCGATGCGGCTGCTCGGCGCCTTCCTGCGGTTGCTGGTGGCCGCGACGCTGGGGGCACCGCCCGCCCCGGTGAGAGCCGAGGGGCGGTCGGGCGGTCGGAGCAGGGGCAGCCCGGGGCCCCGGTGCCGCTGCCCTGGGTGGCCGTGACGGCCGGGACAGCTCCTCCGGGCGCTGGGCGGGGGGCGGCGGCGGGTCTCCCCGTGCTGTCCCTCCAGAGCTCGCCTTTCCCTCCCTGCAGGCCCCGGAGGAACGGGAGATCGCCAGCACGGAGTCGCCCGGTGAGTTGGCAGCGGGCGGCCGCCGGTGCCCCGGCTGCGAGGGGGCAGCAACCCAGGGAGGGCTTCGCGCAAGGCCGGGGCGCGCTGGGTACCACCCGGGGCTGTGTCACCTCCGGAGCCCCGTGGTGACAGCCGGGAAGGCAGCGGGGAGCTGTGCCGACGCTCGGAACAACCTGATTTCCCCGGCCCGCCTCGGGCACCAGGCACCCCCGCGGGCCGGAGCGGAACGCAGCCCCATCCCCAGACTGCCGCCGCTCCGGTGCCGGCGTGCGGAGTCCCGGGTGGGAGCGCTCCGCCTCAGCTCTGCCTCCTGGAAAGCCCCAGGGGACGGCTGTGCCAGGAGCGGGGGAGCCCCTTCGCGGCGGAGGTCGGGGGTGAGCAGAGTGCCTGGGCAGGGGACGGAGCTGGCGGATAGAGGGAGAAAGAGCCCGTTGGGGTGGCTGTGTGAGCCCCTGCACAGCGATGTGCACAGTACAGTGACGGACCTACTGGGAGCACAAGGTGGTCCTTTGCTTCCCTGTGCTCCGTGATGCTGCAGGACCACCCCCTCTCCCGGCTTCTGCACCTGCCCCGGCAGCGGCCCGGCTGGGCTCTGCCTCTCTGGACGTCTCCTCCTGTCTCTTGCAGTCCTGACTTTCCGGGAGATCTGGAATCGTAGTTTCTGCCGGCCTCTGGAGCAGCTGGTGGACGTCATTACCGAATTCCCCAACGAGGTGGAGTACATTTTCAGACCCTCCTGCGTCTCCGTGCAGCGCTGTGGAGGCTGTTGTGGGGACGAGGGTCTCCTCTGCGTCCCCGTGGAGACAAGCACGGTCACCATGCAGGTACGTGCTGCTGCTGCTGCTGCGGGGCCGCGGCTGTGCCGGAGAGGCGCAGGGCTGCTCGCCAGGCGCAGGGAAGATGAACTTGCAGCTTTGCGTTCTCTAGACATTGTAGCAGTGTGGCTAGCAAAGCAGAGGACTTAAAACTGCTCAAATGTATGCCGAGCCAGTAGGATCCCTCTGCCTGCTCTTTGGGCTTGCCCCTGAGGTCAGGTGTCACCCCTGGTGGTACTGGCCTCACTCCCTCCTTCCCTGACTTCTCTCTGTGTGGTCTGTCTTGCTCATTGCTGTCGTTTTTCCAGACCTTTCCTGTCCTGTGGTGGGGCTGGGGGGTGTTCCAGTTGCCGGTGACTGCCTGCTGGGACAAAGTAGGTACTACCCGAATTGAAGAGATGAGTGAGGCTCTCCTGTATCAGGTGATGCTTGGGGTGGTGCTGACAGTGGATGCCCCCACACTGGGGCATGGTGAGCATGAAGGGCTGAGCCAGCTGTGTTTCCAGTCACCACTGTGTGAGCTGTGGGGTGGGAGATCCTGGGCTGCTCGACTCTTCCCCATGAACCAGGCAGCATTGTCCTCACACTGCAGCCCTTGCACTGAGCTGCCACAGATAAACCTGCTGATACTGCAGGGACCAGGAAAAAAGCTCTGCTTTGCCGTGGATGACAGACTAGGAAATGCCTGCAATCAATCACCAGAGTTTTGGTCTCTCTGAGGTTGAAATTGTGTTGGAAGGCAGGATGGCAGTTTCCAAAAGCTCTTGGCTGGGTTGGATCAAAAGCCTGGCATGAACAGGAGGCAGCTCCCCAAGCACAGGTCTCCCTCTACGGGAGGGATCCTGCTGCTGTGTCCAGGGTGGAAATGCCAGACACTTCTGCAGGAGCTAGTGTGGATCACACCAATGATGAACATACCCTGTAAGGTCTTTGGACGTCCAGCCTGAACTTCAGGCTGGGCTGTGACATGTGGCAGGACGAATCCTGTACCCCTGGACTGGGGAGGCACTGTGGTACTGGCTCCAGTCAATTCTAACTCAGTGCTGGAGGGAAGGGGTCCAGGAGGAGGCAGCAGCCATGCGATTGGTCTGAAAAACGTGACTGGTATAGGATATTTCTGTCAGAGAAGGGAGGTGTGCAAAGGGGTCAAAAAATGTGAAAGCTTTCCAGAAAGGAAGAGACTGAAAAATCTTTTCTAAGGCTGGGGCATCCCAAGACCATGGGACTTAAAGCCCTGAAGATGTGGGGCGGCACTAGCTGAGCCTCCCAAGCTGCTGGGGCAGCTGGGCCTGGCCAGTGCTGCCTACGTGTGCAGGTGGAGTCTCTGTTGTTGGAGGTCCCGAGGAACAGGTTAGACATGCATCTTCCCAAGAGCCTGGGGTGGCAAGGCAGCGGCGCAGGAGCCCTTCCAGCCCCTTCCTGCTACTGCCTGAGAAGTAACCTTTGCTCTTCTTTCAGCTCCTGAAGATAAAACCAAACGGGGAGGCACCCTATGTGGAGATGGCGTTCACCGAGCACAAGCAGTGCGAGTGCAGGTAGGAATCCTGGCTTCCAGCAAGAGCAACGCTGCCAGCTCGCCCTGTGTGTGGAACAACGATGCCCTGTGGGCACCCTGGCTCTGCTGGGACCCCTTCTTGCTGTCTTTGCACTGAGGCTTGCTGGTGCTTGTGGCCCTTGTTCAGCTGCAGGCTGCACCACATCTCTGCACCTGCTCCCTGCAGACGAGGGGGTGCGTGCCATTGTGAAGACAGGTCAGGCACCACACACTGTTTGCAGGGCTGTGCTCCCCCCCCCCGCAGCTGCCTTGGCAGGCTGGTATATGCTCCTTTAGCCAGAGGATCTGCCTGTGGGTAATGGAGCAAGGCTGGTGGCTCTGAGACAGGTGTTTGGTGTGTGACAGCACGTCCAAGGTGGTGGTTCAGCAGGGAACTCCATGGCTGGGCATGCCTGACTGTGGCCGTGGCCCAAAGAGAAGGCTCAACAGCTGAGCCTTGGGTCACCATTTAAGGGAGGCTGCCCCGTACAGACCTGGGGGTACAGCAGAGGTTTACATCCAAACCAACAAATGAAAGCTTAAAACCTGGCTTGGGATACCCAGTGCTAGCCTGGAATGGATGTGCAGCACCAACTTGCCACAGACTCCTGGCACCTAATCAACCCCTTGGGGTGCTCACTGTGTCCCAGAAGTGGTGAAAGGCTGGGCAGGATGGGGCCTCTGCCTGAGGACTGCAATTCTGTGGAAGAAGCTTTGGTGCTGCCTGTAGCTGGTCCTTGCCATAGAGACTCCAGCATTGCCTGCATGGGGGTCCTGGTAATCACTTCTCATCATGATCCAGGGGTGATTTAGTATTGCGAAAACTGGGGAATGAGTGTCCTGCTGGGCAGCCACTAGACATGATCCTTGCCTGGAAGAAGATCCTGAGGATTCCCAGATTGGTATTCCCCTGCAGTTTTATGAGCAGCTGTACTGGAGCAGACCCAGCTCCACACAGTCTCTGTCTGGAATGTCTGTCAGTAGATGCAGAGGGGGAGTGGGGAGAAGCAGATGTGTTACTTGCCTCCTTCTCTGCTTCCAGCTATTTTCCATGCAGGGAATTTCCTAAGCCTTTTGTGGTTTTCCTACCTAGGGTAACTCCCAGGGGATGTCCTATGAGCGCTTGTGCAGGCTGCCTTCTGCAGCAGTTTTTGGCTTCTTCCTAATCTTCTTTCCACACCTGTACATCACTCCCTTTTGTAGGTGATATAGGCGTGGCAGGTGTCCTGGCTATGACCCCTGTGGGGGGATATGCCATGCCTGAGAACCCACTACCGAGGCTTTGCAGCAAATCCTCCACATTTGTTACTCAGGGTGTTGCACCTTTTTTAACAAGATGTGAAAGCTGTCACTGAGAGCATCTAGGACTGAACTTGCCCTTCCCAGCCTCACTGGCATAATGTCACATCTCCAGGGTAGTCACCCAAGCTGACCAGCTCCTTTGCTGTCTCTGCCTTCTCTCTGCCTACTGCAATCAGCTCCTGACTGAGGGGTTGGTAAGGTCAAGAGAAAAAATACTGTGTTTGTTTTAAACATGAATATAACAGGTAGATTGGGCTGTGCACTGGGGCATGTCAACGGGCCAGCTCCTGCAGCTCAAGATGGAGCACTGCCCAATAACCACTTCTCTCTGTCATTTTTCCCACTCTACAGGCCCCGGCAGGACTTGATGAGGTTGGGAAGGTAAGTGACATCAGGGGCATTGTTACTGGCTGGGACTGTGGCTCTCATCTCCCATACATCAGCCCCTCTTGTGGTACTTTTCTTTTGAAGGAAGAGGTCCAAGGGCCGAGGTAAGAGAAGACAAGACAAGAAGGGACGGAAAAACTGTGAACTGTAAGTGAGCAGGGGCAGGTTTGGGTGGTGTCTTCTGGGTTAATGTTCTTGGGATGTGTCTTCATTAGGCATTTAGATCTTTACTGACACTGTGAGCAGTGAAAGGTTTGTGCAGAGCAGACACAGAAGAAAGCATGAGGGAACAGTGGCTGTGGGGAAACAGGCCTTCTGCTGAAGATTCGATAGGTACTTGGTAGTATCCAGGCTCAGCAACTCAAAGTTGGGCAGAATGGGGATGAATGGGCTCGGTGACTTGATGGTGCTTGGTTCAATTGCCATCACAGACCATGCTGGGTTTCGTGGATCCATGAACTTCCAGTTTCAGCCTCATCTTGCTGCCAGCTGTGTCCTTACTGCTGTCCTTGACTGATTGTTGTTTGGGTTACTCTACTCTTTCCGTCCTTTATCTCACTTTCTCAAACTCCTTGCTGTAACAGCACGGGCTGGACTCATTGTGGGCACTTTTGAGGTATGACACCTGTGGCTAGCACTCCCCTCTAGCATTTCCCCGTTTTGTCTGAAGCCTGCTCTTGGGGGCTCAGCCAGCACCAGCCCCCTCACCCTCACTCCTCCCCATGAAGAGGCTGCCTGCAGTCCCTATCCCAGCAGTTCTGTGTCAGAGGGGCCAGGCACAAAGAGGGGGATCCAGGGCAGAGCAGGTGAGCCTCCTATGCTGGCAGAGCTCACCCCGTGCCCTGCTCTCTTTGCAGATGTGGCACACCACGCAGGTAGCCTCTGCCCTGCCCCCAGCCTCACTCCTGCCACCTGAGTTTGAGCCAGCTGCCTTTGCCCCCCTTGGGGGACCTGGGCACTCATGTCCCTCCAAGCTGCAGTGGGGAGCAGGACTCCAGCATGGAAGAGCTGACTGTACTCTTGGTTGGCCCTGGTGGGAACACAGCCTGGAACCAAGGACTGCCTTGCCCCATCTGCCCCGTTGGCAGGAAGAAAAAAGGACTCGTGAGCAAGCCTGAGGCTGAAGATGAGGAGCTCGAGCAGTGTGTTGGTGTTTGAGGACATTCTAGGGGCAATGAGGAGCCGAGCTGGTGGATGTGCTGCTGGAACTGGCTGGGGAGGACAGCATGATGTGGGAGTGAGTGGAGATGGCTCACAGGGCTGCACCTTCTTTATCCTGCCAGTGCTCTGCAGCTGGGGAGGAAGGAAATCTGGGGCAGGCAAGGCTGTAGGGCTGCATCCGTCCCAGTTTTGGTGCAGGACAGCCCAGGCAGGTGCCAGGGAGCTTGCCTGGGAAGCTGTTCTGGCTGGGAACAGAAGGGAACTGGGCTCCTCTTGTACTCACAGCTACATCCCAGCTTTGCCCTGCTCAATAAAAGCTGGTCAGACATGGGAGCTGGCAGCTCCTGTCTGCTTTCCAGCAAAGCGAGCAACTTCCCCATGGGCACCCACTCAGGCTGGAGGAGGGTTTGTCCCCTTCACCAAGCCTGCAGCACCAAGCCTGCAGCACCAAGGGGCTGCCCTTGGTCTGATGCTGGAGATGGGAAACTGGTGGGTTGTTTGCTGGGCTGGGGGCTATCCATGTGCTGGAGTTCAGCTGGGTACTGGGAGGCCCTTGGGTGAGCTGCCCTTCTCCTTCACACCACAGTGTGGGACTGGTACCTCTCCCTATTCACCATGCCCATCCTGTTCTCACCCCAGTCCAAATGTCTGTCTCAGTGCCCTGTCCTCTCTGGCAGGGCTGATGCAAAGTTTAGGGCACTGGGGGGCAGGCTGCCCACTCAGGAGGTACCCCACCAGGGGTCATTTACCTGACATGGGGACAGGCTGGCCTGGGGCCCCCTTTCCTTACCAGGAACACCCTCAGGATGTGAGGAGCTGGTGGCTCTCCTCGAGGTGGCTGTGGGGACTGCTGTTTGCTGCTTTCCCCACTCAGCCAGCTCTCTGCCCATGTCTAGGGGAAAGCCACAGCCCCTGATTTTCCATGCTTTAAGCAGTTCTCCTGAGGCTCTTCTGACCCCATTTCCATCCCTGCTGCAGGGGATCTGGGGCTGTCTGCCAAATGCACCCCATGCTGATCTGTGCAAGCCATGTCTTGAAGCAGTGCATATAGCTGGAAACCCTAAGGATGAGTTGGCACTGCATATTTGTGGGGCGTTCCTGGCACTGGGTTAAAACAAAATCAAAGGTCATTCTTGAAAGCTTCAAATAAAAGGCTGGAGGGCAAGATTTGCAAAGGCTTCAAGGTTACCCTTAAATGATGGGACCTGTGATTTATCTTGCTCTGAGGAACAAGGGTGGAGCCAAACATAGCAAGAATTGGGGTCCAAGGTGGCTCCTTCCCACATCTGCCAGGGCTGCCTGTAACAGGGTTTTACATTATGACTCTCTGAGCCATAATGCTCGTGTTGCCTGAGGCTGGCACAAGGACAAGGGGACAGGGCAGAGCCCTGTCAGGGAAAGCTGGAGGTGGGTGTTGAGGCGATGTGAACCTGCAAACTGCCACCATGTAGCAGGGAATGAATTGTGTGAGTTGTAAGTGTGCAGCTGGGCATATCCTTCAGGAGCTTGCTGGATCCCTTTTGGATCCCATTTCCAGGCACCCACAGTATCCTGGAGCACCACCTACATGGGCTTTGCCTCAAAAACAACCCATGAAGTTCCTCCTTCACTACCTCATAGATGAGGGGAACTCACTGCTCCCCATCCCATATCACTCAAAGTCTGTGTGGACCATGTGGTGGCCTGGTCCACACAGGATTTTCCTATCACTGTGTGTCATTTCTGCCTGGTTGGTTTTTGCTCTGAGGCCAAGGAGAACCATGTGCAGCACTTGAGGGTGTATGTGATGGTTTCTGTATTGTTTTAGTACCCCAGTAGTATTAAATGTTTAAAAAAGGAAGTTGCATAAATCCAAGTATGTTAATTAATAAAATAAAAATAAGTTTATCAATGTAACACGAGGGGGTCATGACTGATAATGAGGATTAAAACAAATTCAAACACACTAACACACAGTGGCTTTTCCAAAGAGTTCCTGGTGTCACCTCTTTGGCTGCTGCCTGGCACTGACGTATCCCAGGCCACTCTGCCCATCAGATGTGGCAGGGTCAGGCACCTGCCTTGCGCCTGCGTTGCTTCTCTCCCTCCATCACCTGAGCTGCCTGGCTGCTCTGTGTGGCCTTGTCCCCTGCTCCTCCCATGGCATGGGGTGTTGGACAGCAAGATTGTGGTTCTGGGAGGGATCTGGCTGTCCCACTGCAGCCATGATGAGCAGGGTAGGAGCAGGGGGAAACATCACTCACACAAGAGGTTTGGGAGCTGCATCTCCAGCTGTCAGGGCTCCCTCCAGCTCCATGGAGGTAACAGGAACCCAATGAGCCCTAGCTCATGAAGTTCCTGTGACGGCTGCAGGCATCACACACCCAGGGAAATGCTAGCTCCTTTCCCTATCCCTGCCAGAGGGGACAGTCCTAAGACCCTACTGATCCCAAGGTGGCACAGACTTCCAGCAGACATCACACACAATGGAGATATGAGGATTAGGGTGGGGAGCTGCTGCTCTGAGGGGGAGAGAGGGATTCCTGGCTTCAGGGTTTGTGTCCAACACCTGTGTTTCCTCTGAAGAGGACCAACCACTGCCTGCCTGTCCATCCTCTGTGTAGTCCCTGTTGTAGCATTTTTATACCACTAGATCCTGGCAGCCCTTCTTGGCCACAGCAGAGGTGTGAGCACTCTGACAAGGCCAGCTATGTCTACAGAACCCCATGTCCCCCAGGCACTGCAGTGTGGGGCTGTAGGGGGAGACTGGTGCCCTTGTGAAGGGACCTTGACATACCCCAGCCCTAAAGCCAGCAGCATCCACCATGGAGAGACAAAAAACATTCCAGCATCAGTGCTCCCAAACCCCTCATCCTTTCTCTGTCTGTGTACTCCTTGCAGACAGGCAGCTGTTCTGCAGAGCCCAGGAGCAACAAACCACTGGGTTATCAGCGTCCCTGGGCTCCCTGTGTCTTCCAGCCTTACAGGGCAAAGGTTTGTTTAATAAGGCTTTAGGAGCCAGAGCTGCAGTAAGATGGTTTAGGAGGATAGTTATAGGGAGACAAAACATAAAACGGCCTTATGCACCAGGAACAAAATTTTATAGGTTTTTTGAAGTAACTATAAAGGTGATGTGGGGATTTGCCCAGAGATGTAGCATGGTAGCTGATGAAGCCCTGATGATAGAGCTTTGCTGGTTACCTCTGGTCTCCCTGAGCACAAGATGCCATCAAAGTGCTGCCAACCCAGCAGCGTCTCCCGGCCATGCCCGTGCAGGTCTCCCACATGTATCCATGCAAATAAAGAAACACTGAGGTCCTGACTTCTTGATTGTGACTTACAGGTCTTTTGCATCCTCAAAATTTTGGCATAATCCTGTCTGTTGAAGCCAGTGATGCTTGCAGTCTCAGCATATTTTAAGCTTTTGCAAGCTCGCATGTGTCAATTTTAGCCTGTGAGAAGAAAGGCAGCTCTCACTCCTCTCCCAGTTATTTGTCTGTGCTGGTTTTGCTTTGGCAGTTCCCACTTTCCAACAAGGACCACAAGCTCTTCAACAGGTTAATCTAAAAGTAATCCCCCAAATTTAATGTCCTCTGTCCAGCACTGACATGCAAACCTGGAAGTCCACAGGTACAGGCAATTGTGCCTCAGGGCTGGTACAAGTCTTCTTCCCTTGCAAAGCTTTTCCTCACAGGAATGTCTGATGCACTACAATCACAAGAGAGACACAGAGATCACAGCAGAGTCAGAGCGGGAAAAGAGGAGGTTTAATTTTCACTTCCAGTTCATATAGATTTCCAGAAATGAGACCACCTTGAAAGACTGAGGTTCAACCTCTTCAATTCCACTGGTCTGAGAAAGTGTCCATCAATTGTCCCTCCTAAAGAGAAGAATGTAAACAATATAGATATTTACAGAGAACATTGCTTTGTTTACATGAAAATCCGTGAGAAACTGACTCCAAACCAGAAGGCTGAAAAACAGGGCGACAAACATCCTTGAGGCACTTCCTGCTGATGCCTTCAGCTCACTCTCTTCTGGCCACTTCAGAGGTGTTTGATGAAGAACTTAACCTAGTTTTGTACCCTCCTGGAAACTCCTCTTCACACCATCACCTCAATATCCAAACCTCTCTACAGATATATTGTGCTGGATTTTGTGGTTTTCCTGTGCTCTCTGTCCTCTCCAGGCCCACACAGATCTGCTGAAGCAAGGCAGGCGAGCTGTGCCAGCAGCACTCCTGCCCTCGTCCCTGGCTCTCCTTTACTTATTACCTACTCAGACTTTTCACTTCAAGGAGGAGCCTCCAGTCTTTGGTGGGAATTAAAACACCCCAGAGATTTTGGGATATAAATAGGCTGGGCAGAAAAAATTGGTCTCTGTTAGGCAGAGGTTGGAAAAGGAACCTGAAAGCGTTTTGAGGAGAAACCAAAGAACCAAGCACACCGATTGTGTTTGGGCAGTGAGTTGTCTTACAAAGCAGGTGGCTTTGCATCCTCGTAGACCTGCCCTCTGAGGCACAGTTAACACTTTCATACTCCCAAAGAAATGGTCTTTGTAAGAGAGACAGTGTTGGTTTGCTGGATGCTGAGCCAAGCTGTGGGCACAGGTTTTACTGTCCTGTTTTGTTGTTAACATGCTGGGCTGTGCAAACGAGCTGCCCAGGAGACCTGAGCCCGGGGAGATCCCCTGGGCATCCCCCAATGTATGCAGGGTATGAAATAATCATAGGTCAGCCACACACAGGTGCTCACTCTGCCAGTCCCACAATACCGGGTCTGGCAGGGGCTGAACACAGTGACTGACCAGGCTGGCGTGGCTGTGATGCACAGCACAGGGCCAGCTCCTGACAAAATGAAACCCCCCATCTTAGGATCATTTCCTGTTGCAATGGGACATGCACATAGGTTAGCAAAGGATGGACAAGAATGCAGAGGCCTCCCTCTTTCCAAAGAACCTTAGCACAGTTTTTCTAAGGGTATGCCTTGGATTTCATTCCAGCCCTCCTCCCTTTGCAGGTCCCCTGTCATGCCTGTGGTAAGGCAGTTATTTAACCTGGGACCAACTATCCCACAGACACAGCAAACCAGTTGGCCAGTTGGTAGTAACCACCTGAGCACTCCTGGTTCAGCAAATCTCCTTTGCTAATAACTGCAGTGATCTAAAAGGTCCTGCAAGACCTCCTGGCCTTCCAAGAAAAAGCCAGGCTAGGAGGGCAGGAATAGATGTTTCTAGAATAAGCCAAAGACATATTTTCCACATACAAAGCATTTGTTAATCACCAGTTGGGATCTTGATTACACTGTCACTTTGATGCACATTAATGCATTTGTGCTGATGTTCCCTGCGCTGTGCCTTTGGAATAGGTCTGTAAAACCCAGTGAGTCTGCAAGGGCTGGCAGAAGGGATGGTGGGGAGCCCGGTGTCAGGGCCAATGGCACCCGCTTGAAAGAAGAAATTGGGAAGACACGGGGTACCCTGGGCTGGCCATGATGAAGTGGCAAGACACCCGCCACCTTAACTGTGGCAGTGGGGAGCTGCTGGAATGACGCACCTGTCGGGCGGGCGGCAGAGACAAAGGCTAATTAAAATACAGCTAATTACGCGTTATGGGAGGAAGGAAATGCGGCGGCAAAGGCATCATTTAATGAACGGGAGCTTGGTTAATTATGGGCAATTAATGGTGAATAAGGATGACAACGATGAAAGCGGAGCGACGGCGCTCATCGCGCGTTAGCGGAGAGGAGGAGCGCCTGCCTCGGGCGGGGGCGGGACCTCGGCGGGGGGACCCGGGCACGGATCCCGCGGGGAGCGGTGATGGGGATGGGGATGGTGATGGTGATGATGATGATTGATGATGATGGTGATGATGATGATGGTGATGATGATGATGGTGATCTCATCCGCGGCCAATCAGCACCGCCCGCCCCTGCCGCGCCCCTGCCGCTCCGCCCGGCGGCGCCGGGGGATGCTGGCGGCCGCGCTGCCCAGGTGGGGC
>VZUI01088764.1:0-44383 GCA_013401135.1 Cettia cetti | reverse complement strand
GGTGTGAGTTCTTTTCCCGTCTGTACAACCTTGACAACCTTGAGCTGGCCACCGAGAGAGAGCTGGGCCAAATTTAAATCTTTCCTGACACAGATGAAACATTTTTAGAAACATTTTTAGAACCCTAATCCTCCTTTTGAGTAAGAAGAAAAGAGACAGGGTGAACATAAAGAAGACAGACCATGAAGTCAAAGGAGAGAAAGAGAGTAAAAAGATTTTTAGGAGGAAAGTTTGAGGAGATTGCTATTTCAAGCTAAACTTCTCTCATTGAGACATGGAAATGAACTTTATACGTAAATTATCCTTTAAACCATGAGAAAAATACGCATCTGAGGAGGTAATTGTTTAGATTTGTGGATTTTGAGCAAAGGTATCTGGGATGGAATTGAGTGATATTGATTAGTAGTTATGATTCTTGTGATCCCATGAGATGTTTGAACAGAGAGAAATGAGAAGCCCTTGCTCTGCTGAAGTGAGAAAATATCTCTGTTCCTTGAGATAAATAATCCTTTGTCTTTAGAGTAAATATCTTTAAAAAGCAACACCCCAGGGTTTTGTTTAAGCTCATGACCCATAAGCAGCTTGGGAAACTGCTAATGGGAGGGGTCACAAATCAAGTTTTTTTCCCTGGGCGGCTGTGTTTGTGACAGATAAAGTCCACAAGAGAACTTTTCTAAGTTGTCATGACTCTAAGAGAGACTCCCCTCCTTAAGAATTGATAAAAGACTGTTTTCAAATGGTAAAACTGACTGAAAACCACAAGTTGTCTCTTTGTGTGTAAGAAAGTGAGTATTTGTGAAGGGAGGAGGGAAGGATGTTTTGAAATTTTCATTTTTTCTTTTCTTATTTTCTTCTTCTTAGTGTGTGTGAATAAACTATCTTTATAACTTTTAAGGTAAGCCTGTTTTTGGTTTTTTTAAGTTCTCCTAGTCATATCTCAAAATATAGTAAACACTAAAACCATCACATTGCTACATTCATGACCTGTTCCATTTAGGATTATCGGTTGCTACAGATTTAATTCTGCTACTGTGTCAGAAAAAGCCCTCTCAGCCCTAGAGACCTTTATACTGATTCCTGTGATATACTCTGTAGCATTCTGACTTTGGTAACTTGTTTCAATCATGTGTCATACATGTTTTAATACTGTAGATGAGAATTTCATATACAGGATTTGAGATTTACTGATTACTTTTGTTTCTTTGTTTTGTCTGCCACTTTTTCTAAAACTCCCTTTTTTTCCTGATTTAGACAATGCCTCCTCAAAATAAAAACATCGCATTGCTGGGTACATTTCCAAGATTAGCCAGTCTTGCTAACTCCTGAGCTGTTTCCTGTCAAAATGCCCAAGAATTACAACCTCATTCAGCATGAATTTGTGAGACACAATATGCATCTGCAAAAAGTGTTTTATTAGTGATACCAATGGGCATAATATATACATACTAATAGGCAAGGTGCCTATTACCTTTCACTAGTAATCATTCATCCTGTTTCCATTTTCTTGTTATCTTTTCTGATCATATCCAACCTCAACCACAGTCCCTTTGGGATGGATTCCTTCCTTTATCTATTCACTTAAGTGACAATAACAGAATTATGCAGAACTAGTCACAAAATCAGAGGTGGTGCTTCTTATCACCAAGTTTCACATAGCTAAGTACTGAGCAAGAGGGAGTGGATTTTGGCAGGCCAAGGCAAAAAACAAATGGGCTTATCTTTGTCCTGAATTGTGATAAATCTTCCAGCCATGTAAAAGTGTCATCTCAACACCCAGAACCTCAGGATGTGAAAACTAAGTAAAATGTGAGTGTAGAGTATGAATCACCGGGAGCTGAGTCATGGACACAAAGAGTTTTGTAATATTAAAAATGTTTCTCTCCTCCAAAAAAAAAAAAAATCCTACTGAGTAAACACTTCAGTATTAATACTGATCCTGACTAAATCAAAACCTGATTTGCTTATAAGCACATTTGAAGCTGAAGCTCACTTACTCATGAAATCTACATTCCCAGAGCAGCATAATAGTGCCCTGGTTTACACTCATATCTTCCAATTACCAAAACAATTATCAGCCACAGCAAGGATGTTCATCTTAGGGGGGGAAAAAAAAAATTGCTTGATCAAAGCACAATGATGGATGACAGGAACATCAGGGAATGGAGTAGCTGACTTATTATTAAGGGTGAATTTTATTTTTGCTTTCTTATATTTCAGTGTCACCAACATCAGCTGCAGGCAGGGACATAGCTACCCTCAGAAAATAACCATCTAAACAGAAGAAAGTCTTTGCTGCTTTCATTTTTTTCCCAGTAGAAACAAAGACTCTATGTTCCCCTTGTGTTCCCGTGTTCTGTGTGATCTGTGAGCTATGAAATGCTTCTTTACCTCTGAATGCCTGCCAAAAGAAATTATAAATTGGGTTACTTTATTGCTCAATCTTGCTCTTGTAGCTTTTAATAAAGTGTTGAAGGTCCCAAAAGACATTTTACATTACATGTATTTCGGGGGTGTAACAATCCACCTCAAAAGAACAGAAGGAACCATTTAGCACACTTCACAGTCTGCTGTCTTACAGGACAGCTTTAAGAATAAAAAATCAAGAAGAGTGCCTTCAAGTAAGTTAGATAAATGATTATTATAGTGCAAGTGAAGTTCAAATGAAAAACAAAACAAAACCAAAACCAAACAAAATTGTTTGATACTGTGGTCTCACCCATTAATTTCAGATCATGGCACATACTAACAAGGAAATTTCCTTGGCTGAGCCTGGCATTAATGAATAATCAAGGCATGCCTCAACTTTTAGAGCTGAGAGTCTCCTTCCTGAAAAGAACACCATAGTTTAGGAATACAAAACAAGACACAGGCATGGGATGCAGCTTATTGAACACAGCCTGAAGTTTTTGTATTTTTTCTGTCATTTGAAGTAACAAAGACCTGTCCTTTTCTGTTCACTTCATGTTAGACAAACTCATAAGGACAATAGACACATCAGAAATATCTCTATATGGACTTTTACCTTGCTCTGTTTAATCTATGAAAATACAAATTAAGCATTGTTAAGTTTGCATCTCTGTACAGAAATTTTGTTTCGTACTTTTGCTATTCAAGAGTTCTCTCCAATAGTAATTCTCTGCTCTTGTCACCCTGTTCAGGTAGGCAGAGCTGGCTGGACTGAAAGTTCAGCTGGACTTCCTTTTAGCCCACACAACACACATTATGGAAACACTCCCTAATTTTCCAGTATCATGCAAAAGCTATAACCAATGTCATATTAGTTACATGGAAATTCTGACAGTCTCGAAACTTCTGACAGTGAGTGAGGCACCAAAAGCATGACATGATATATCAACATTGCAGAAGACAGTATGTCAAAGAATACTGCAATACTGAGGGAACATGCAATTAGACCCTGTGTTGTGCAAAACACTTCTTACATGACTGTATCATTCTTACACCTGTACACTACAAATCATGCAGTGCAAGAAGCTTTCTCATTCAAATAATTTACTAATTTTATAATTTAACATTGCTGTGTGGCATTGCAAGGAAACTATACACGATGAATGACATGACTAGACATAAGGAAGGGGATGTCAGAATAGGATTACTGGGTATGCTGTAAGGGTCTAAGCCTTGGTACTTTTCTGATCCTGAGTTTAAGGAATTTTTAAGGATTTTTAAGCATCTTCATTTATGAACTTGGATGTTTAGACTTTCTCGAGGTGGCGGGGGGGAAAGAGTAGAGTAGTGTGAGTTATTGTAGACCAAGTAGGCCTAAGACAGAAGTTAGGAGTATTAGCAAGAATTAGAGATGAAGGCTACTAAAGTTGCTCTCTCCTGCTGACTTTCTATCAACACAAAAATGACACCACTACTAAAATAACAGAACAGGTGTCTCCAGGTGAGTAGAAGAAAAGGGCTTAGACACTGCTACTGACACAGAACTGAGGGTACAGAAGAGGACACATGAAGGCACTTAAAACATATCTGTGTACAAATTCATCTCAGATTGAGGGCAACCCCAGCACAAAAGCTCAGATGACATACATAGCAGGGATTGAATACTCATGTGAAACAAAAGCAAATGCCGCTTGTCACTGCAGGCACAGTACAGTGGTATTAGGGACACATGACAAACTCTTTCAGACAGGTATTGCAATATGTGAACTTTTTGCTACTGCTACATCTTCCAAACTGTGTTTCTTCCACCTTTTCCCTAAGTACAGAGTAATTACAGCCTATTGAGATAGTTTATTCATACAAGCTCTTCCAACTACATGGACGACCCTAAGAATTTTCACCAGTTCCATTTTCCTCTTTTCCACGACTCTAGGTGTTAACATTAAATGTAATGTTTCAGCAGGAAACCATGCAACATCACTTTAATTCATTTTTGTGATATAAAAAATTTGGCCTTAGGTACTGCAGCCAGGATAAGAAAAAACACCAGCACAGAACATTAATTACCCTTGGAAGGTCTCACTATACCAAATAATTTGTTCAAATACATTCATAAGCAGAAACTTGACTTAAAAACATTTTGCAATAATTGTGACACTTTGATCCACGATCCTGAAAGTATTTAATGTTGTAATACATTACTCAAAGTCGGGCTTGGAAAAGAATAAGATTGGCATCAGAAGTGAGAAGACAGAACTTAACAAATAAGGCAAAGCACACTGCATGTTTTTAGTTTTATCTCTGTTTCTCAGGCAACTAACATCCTCAAAATTGTCAGTCCCCAGAGTATGTTAGACACTGCGTGTTAATAAAAGCTTGTGGCTACCATCAGTCATATACACTTTAGAAGAACTGCACCTTTTCCTTAAAACAATCAATCCCTGCTATGAAGTACCTATAGAATCTATTTTCTGTGTGATAATTTCTTCTTTTATTCCCCACCCCTCCCCCCCCAAAAAAAAGAAAATCGTTGCCATTAGATTTTACACATCATCATAAAGAGTGATGAATACAAATACATTGGTGCATACAAATATTTAATAAAAGCCACACTTCGGAAAATATTCTACTCAACAATGCTTACAATGTCAGCAATACAACACTTGAATAAAGAGTGGATGACGGTTTTTCAGTAATCTTTTATGGGATTTTAATGTCAGTTCAAAACAAGCCTCCCTCTGTGGTCCATCAGGTGCAGAAGATGAAACCAATCAGATGATGAAAGTATGGAGAATCCAAGTAAAAATGCCCAGCAACTCACAGATATTTTGAAATGTTAAATGCAGCTTCCTACATCAAACCTCTTTACATCCAGCCTGGTCTCATGTCTCCTCCAACAGCTACCAATATTCATTGCTTCTGCTGACGGAATAAATGGATAATACCTGTTGGTGTAGCAACACCTAATGAACAGTGAAAGGTGAAGGGGAAAGAAATAAGTCTGTCATTATTGGTCCACATGAGGCTTTCTGACCATAATGCTGCCTTTCACCACCATGAGCTGTTTGGGGTATAGTTTAAAAAATTGCAGCAGGAATAGTATCAGCACAGTCCTAAGGCAGACATATTGATGTCTCCTAAGCTCAGATAAATTTTGAGCTTGATCATTATGTCAAAGATTTTGTCTAGTTAGAAAAACTGAGCTGTCCTTGGAGCTAACACTGCTGGTGCAAAGCCTTGATATATTTAATTGCAGAGCTGTACTCATTCTAGCCCTAAAAAACATATCTTAGAGTCTATGTTTTAGAGGCCCTTCCCTATACCAGACATTATAGTTCCTGAGTGCATTCCAAATACCCATTAGTGTGTTATCTGATGTATTATGTCACAGCCTTGCAAAAAAAGTGCATTTGTTTTGGATTATAATGTCCAAGAATCTGTCAACACATTAACATTCTGGAAGCACTCAGTGAACAGTTAAGCTTAGAGGAAAAGGAATTCACAACCAGCTGTTAGTTCTCATGAGATCATGATGTCATTCCCTGCTCACTGCCCACTGTAGTACAGACTGAGACACTTACCTCAAATATAAAGAATTTTTCATTGCACATTCTCACTTCCTCAGACTCTCCAACTAGCAGTATTTATTCAAGGCCCTCCATTCTAACAACCACAGTGGGCTGCTGATTCCTTTGTCAGAAGGAAAGACCAATTTCATTTCGTTCTTTTTTCTCATTATTGCCTGAAGTGCTCAACATAAAGAGCAGGCCATCCTTCCAGTGGCAGAGATGGAATTAGTCAATGCTCAGATTTGTTCCCCTGCTCTCCCATTTGTAAGTCCCATTTGGTAGCACAGTAGAAACTCCTGAGATGGTATCTGAATTACAGTCCTGTCATGAATCTGGTATTTAATTGGTCTTCAGAGCTGGAAGATACTATTACCTGTCAAACTTAGTATGCAGAATGTCAACAACTTGGCTTCATTTCAGCTCAGACCAGAACATGTTGAGTTTGACTGTGATAAGAAAGCATCCAGAGGAACTGTCAAAAATCTCTGAAAACTCCATTTATTCAGGAAAACTGCTCCATCACAGTTACAATAGCAAAAAAGTTCAGACATTTTCTAAGTACACCTGTTCTTCTTTTCACTCTAACATCAGAAATATCTTCCTGTAATTCTTGCATGAAAAAATTATTCTTTTCTCTGTGATTTAAATGTCACTCAAGCCATTAAGAACAGGCTACAACAATGTATTCTTCCTATTCAGGACACTTACAAAAATTCATGGGGTATAACACTTCCTACCACTGTCAGCATCTCTTTGTTTCTGTTACAGTTTTGTATCCCGATTAATCTAGTTTGCCAGGTCTAACTGAAGTGCTATTGTAAAAAATTGCTAAACATTAGCTTAAGTCAAGACATTTGGAGACACAAATCATATTATTGTGCATTTACTACAGATATTCTTCATTTTATGTGCAAAAATGTTCACTTGAAAAGATCTCCATATTTTAATTCATATGTAAGCCTCACAAGAAAAAAGCATGTCACTCGAGCAAATAGAATTTTCTAAACTTTTACATTAGAATGCAGCATTCCACAACCTGAGACTCACAGACTTGCTTTAACATTCTATCAGCAATCTCAGCCTACAAATACATCACAAATTATTTGACTTAACAAATTACATTTTCAACTGTATTATTCAAAATTTGTTTGAATTCATTTAAAAAACCCAGCCACATGACCAATAAATACTGTGAGCACTGCTAAAACACTTAGTTTCTTCATGCCCAAATCCCAAGACACTTTGTTCAAGACAACTGACCAAGATGTTAAAGCAGTTTTGTCCAGCTGTAGACCTATCCTGTAGAGAACTATTCAAGCTACTTACAAATACTTACTGAAGTCCAGAGAATAAAAAAACTGCAGCTTATCAGCAACCTCATGTCAGTACTATGAGTAGCCTGACTTGTTGTCTTTTTTATTAAGAATTTCATTAATACCTAAATTTTCACAGTTCTGGATACACAGGAGAAAAACTAATGTAAATGCCTCAGATCCATCATCAAATGAGCTCACAGAAAACAACAACCACTACAAATACTTAGCAAGTGCAGAAAATATGCATGAAACAACGCCTGGGAGGCTTGGTTGGTGTAATAACCACACTGAGACTTGGAAAACTGTCTTTAGTAAAGTGAATACAGGCTGTACTAACTACCACCCAATAAATAACACATGCAGATTTTGTATTCATCTTTGTTTTTTCTGCATTTTCTCTTTTGTTTCTTCCACCTACACACAATATCTAGTTTCAAACAATTCCTGTTGAACACACAATCACTAGGGCATTGCAGATGTGCCTTGCCTGAGTTTGGACCTCTGTCTTTCACAGCATTGTAATCTTAGTATAATTCACAAGTGTTGTAAAACCTCAAAATACAATCCCTGCTTTCCTCCTGTTGCCTTGGCTGTATGTTGTAGTGAGACCTTCCTAAAACACACAGCAGAGGGGTGTACCCTCTACCTCTTCAGCCACTTTGCTGTCAGCATGTTGCCTCCTTTCTCTTTTCAACCCTTCACCTTTCCTCTACTGGTTTTCAGAAGGTGTGGATGTCCCATCCCTGGAAGAGTTTAAGGCCAGGTTGGGTAGGGCTTTGAGCAACCTAGTCTAGTAGAAGACAGACATGCCCATGGCAGGGGGGTTGGAATAGAGTATCTTTTAAGGTCTCTTCCAACACAAACAATTCTGTGACTCTATGGTGCAGGTATCACAAAATACTGCAACATGAATCCTCCACTCACACATCACAGTGTGCGATCAAGCTACTATTAAGCTTGTAGAGGAAATGTTAAACATACAGTTTCCCAGCAATGATCCAGATGCAGTGAAGGCTTGTGTTACTGAGGGCACGTAGTCTACTGATCAGGGTTGAGAGCTACAGCATTTAATGGAGGACACTATTTGTGTCTCTAGGTGAGGTGATGCCCTGAAGCATTATATATTTGCATTCTATATTTCCATTAGGCAGTATATATTTTTCCATAACGTGACAAAAGTTTCAGAAGCTGCTTTGAAGACAGCATAGACAGGAATGGCATGACAACAGCAACCCAACACAGTAAGGAAGACATGGATGTTGAGCTCATTTTAATGGCAGATGCTCACTGCAGAATGGTGTTTCTAGGCCAGAAATACAACCCAGGACTGCTGGGAGTAATCCATCCAACTTTACACTTTGCAAATATCTGAGTTCAGATATAGGCTTGGTAGCTAAGGGGAAGATTAATACCCCCCCCCCCCCCCCCCCCCCAGTCTGAGTAATGAAATACATAGCACTCCTCCAGGCACTGAAATACACGGCACCCATACTGACTGTGCAGGGACACTAAACTCCTTGAATTAAATAATGTATGTGCCTGCCTGATCACTGAAAACACACATGATCACTGAAAGGTCCAGAATTTTATAAGCTTCCTACCTGTGCAGAACAGAAAGGACTTGCTATTGCTGTTCAGATTTAGACTCAAGTCATCATAACTAACTGTCCCAGGAATTTTTTGATTCCTCAAATATTGCTGCAAGTTGCCTCAGATAGTAAGTGATTTCACTGAGGAACACTCAAACAAATATAGCTATTTTGCCTTGTACTTTTCAGTGAAACAACGCTCAAATGAGAAGGCTCAGCCAAAAAGTAAATATTCTCCAAGGTGGTGCTTTATGCTTTCACCACATTTCTACAGCTAGCATACCTGCTGCAAAGTACTACACTACATTATCCCACCATAGAATGTCTTAGACCAATTTACAAAATGAACAATAACAAAGCTCTAATCTTAAAGGTATCACAGAATAAAAACATGTTGCTCTTGTTGTTTAAGTTTTTATGTGTCTCCAGGGTTGTCTATGGGTAGCACATGTTCATAAGGTCACATTTAAATGGATTTCCTCCACTACGCAAATGGCCCAGGGCTGGAGTCACCTTCCAGGGTCACTCCCTCTGATGCCTGCTCTGGTTAGTATAAGATAAGGCTTGCAAATATGTTTCAAAAAGCATTCTTAATATTACAATGGTATTATTCATTTACTCAAACTTCTTTCAGGGCTTAGTGAAATACATGTGACAGAAGTACTCTTCATACCGAAAAAAAAAAAAAGGGTAAAATACTACCTGATATTTCCTCCTCAACAAACAGGATTTGCAAAAACAGTACCCAAGTCTTAAGTATTATATGCCAATGACCACATATCATACATACACTTTTTTTCTAGGAAGATTGCATGATAATTTTCAGTATTTGGGAACTGTTAAACAAAAACAAGTTCACAAAATTTATATGTCAGCATAATCATTTAGTTGTCATAAACTTTTTATTTTCTCTCAAAAACAAGTAAATAAAACAGCAAAGAAAATACATCAAAATTCCATTAAAGCACTGTACCTTTATTTCAGGGGCTATCAGTAAAGCCAATTCCCCTTATAAGATTTTTCCCTTCTGACAGACTTTGGGCTAATTCAAAGACCCCTTGAAAGGAGATATCTGGAGATCTGAAACCCTTCTTTTCCAGTCCCTGTGGGATTTTTCTGCCTACACTTTGCTCTCGCAAGAGGAAACTGTTCACCTAGAGGTGTGACAATGACAGCCCCTAGTGGAGTTCAATTATGTCCACAGCAGCCTTTCACAAAACCTCTTCCACAACCCCTGCTGGATTTGCAATACGTGGACGGGCATGTTTCTACAAATGATGAACAAATATAGCCACATTTCTTCATTTTTCATGCACTCTAGCTAGGAGTTAGCTATGTGCCCTGTTTCATCATGATTTTTCTCGTCACCATTTCTAGACTTATCAATTATATTTTCCAGTTTCTTTTCTTCTGAAATGAAAGTCAGTATAAGTTTTTATTGCTTTTATCATTACAGTAATTCACAAGTAAAAAGAAATCTATTTATTCTTTGTTTTCACTTGAAGTGTCATGGCATTACTTACTGGCAGATGCTTACTCAGATGCTCTGAGATGGGGAATTAGAGCCTTTGACAGCAGGTGCAGCTGTTGCCTGGTCTTGGAAGCCTCCATTTCTCATCCAGCTAAGTCTCCGTGCCCTGCATCGGTGGTAGGACACACATTATCTCTCAGACATTCATGGTCTCCTTGAGTCTGTCCCCCAAGAATAGAGCTCAGCAAGCTTGTGCCTGCAGTAAGGGGCTGCTCCTGGGGAAAAGGACCCAAGCCAGAGGTGGATTGGCCAGGTGGAGGAGGGGCTGTGGACGGATTGCTCACACAACGTGAGGAAAAGGTGATCTCTCCCGTGCTTCACCTCCCTGAGAGCATCCCTGTGTCCCTACAGGCTGCCACACGTGGAGCCCGTCTCCAGGCTGCATCAGGCTTTTGGGCAAGGCTGTTCCATGCCCAAGCTCATGTAGCATGGCTGGAGAGCCAACTGAACCCCATCACCTGCTGAGTGGGGCACCACAGGGGAACCAGGGAGAGGGAAGGAGTCATGTCTGTCCTAAATAGCACCAGGGTGATGGGGCAGAGAGAAGAGGTGTAGCTGTTCAGAGATGTCTACTATGGGAGTAGCACTCCTGTGTGCAAACCCAGAAGTGCTGAAGGGCAATGGCAGAGCAAGTCAAAGTAGAGTCACATCCTGGGGCAGAACAAGGACCTTCTTTTGGGTGCCAGGCAGGTCCAGACACTGCAGCTGGAGTGGGCACTGCAGCTGGAGTGGGCACTGCAGCTGGAGTGGGCACTGCAGCTGGAGTGGGCACTGCAAAGGCAGTTTCTGGAGCTTCTCCAGCAGTGACACCAGGAGGACCTGAATCTCCTCATGCACACACACAGGAACACAGCCTGTGTTCCCCTTCTCTGTAAGATCCTTGCCTACACCTCTGTCTATTTTCTCTGGGGTGGGAGTGCTGGGGTGCTTCTCCAGTCTATCCATGGGGTAGGTAGGCACAGAGCCACACCAGTTTTGTCTTGATGAGGGAAGACAACAGACCCACAGGTAAGTCAGGTTCTGACTCTCACCAACACTGTGTCATAGAGGAAGAGGAGGGGCCAGTCCTACTGTCAGAACATCCCTGGAGTTCTGGGTATGGCCATGAAAGCAACACTTTTTTCCTGCAGTGATCTCTTGGGGAGGAGATAGATGAAGGTGGTAGAGAGCTCTGATGGGCAGCAGGAGGTAGGGCTCTAGTGGGAGAAGGAGCAGCTGGCAGCTCAGCTCCTTTTGCAGAGCCAACACAGCTGCATCCCATACCCCAGAAGCAGGATGCCTTGCTGTTTAAAGGTACATTTCATCAAAGTGGGATTCATTCCAATGGGACCTTCACGTATTGGCTCTGAGACATTAGACAAGTACAATCGTAGTGTGGACTCAGCTCTGCCAATGAGTTAATTAGAAAAAGTCAGTCCAGCTGAGGCTGGCAAATTTGTCTCCCCTTGACAAAAGCACCTTGAGAATGAGCAGAGGGTGGTGATCACAAACACATGCAGTATTCCATGGATGTGGTTTAGAAAGAGAGGGGGTTATCCCACCTCATGCAAGCACCATTTTGCTACTGCCTCTTTCCAGAGCAAAGGGATATGAAGGAAGAATGGAGATGATTCCAGGAGGTGATTGCAAGACTGAGGCTGAGCAAGCAGACTCAGCTGTAGGAGCAGGTGAGCCCATGCTATGTTGTCTGCCTGCATCATCTCTCCTGTTTGAGTATGTGGCATATGTCTTGCCCACTGGAGGTCCCTGGCGTGGAGCTTGTGAATGGCACCTGTCACTCCTGTGTGCAAACCCAGAAGCGCTGAAGGGCAATGGCAGAGCAAGTCAAAGTAGAATCACAGCAGCCCTCATGGAGGAGCAGTGACAATTGATGACACAGCAGCTTTCCCTGAAAGTGAGAAGAGCTGGAGGGGCAGATGTGTGTTTTGTATGGGCTATGAGTCTGTGTGGTGTGTGGTGCAGGAAAGAGCTGTGTGCTGGGCTGCAGCCTCCATGCCACCCCCTTGCAAATGGAATTGCAATCCAACAGACCCTCTGGCAGACAGGCAAAGGCTGGTGTGTATGTGTCTATCTGTGCTGCTTCTCAAGGAAGCAGAGCTCTCCACATGGGGTGCTGGTCAGGCACCACGGGCTGGAACCAGGTTTTTGATATTGTGTGGGGTTTAGTGACAGTGGTGGGTTAAAGGAGAAAAAGCCTACAGTAGATGAAATTTAGGGCATCCTCTTTGCTTGCAATGCTCTTCAGAGCACTTTGCTGGAGGAGATAAACAGTGCAGAAGTTCTTGGGGGAGTGAGGGAAGCTGGTGGCTACATGGGCTGAATTTCACACCCAACAGAGGCTGCTGAAGGAGTGGCTGTGCCATGACACGGAACAATCCCAGAAGACGGGCTCCAACATGATGAGACTCCATTGCAGTGGGGCCCCTTCCTATGGTCTCCAACACAGCCTAGCATGCTCAGGGATAGATCCTGCAGGCAGGGGAGACATTCAGCACTTTCTTTAGGTATTTAAGACATAGGCACTTGGCACTGTGACAATCAGGCTGTTCCAGGAACAGCTTCCACCAGCCTGTCCTAGATGCCACCTGTCTCTCTCCTGTGCCTGTGAAGAGCTTCAGCAGCCAGAGCAGGCAAAATGCCCCTGTTGTAACTCTAGTGAGCATAAACCACCAAGGGGGGGCTAAGCAAAACCTCTCTGTGCCTTGGGAATGTGTCAAGAGTCAGTTCTGCTCCTGCCTGGGACTGCCCAGGGAGGATATGTGGCACAGACACTGCAGCAGAACTGCCTTTCTAAGAGCTACCAGTGTGGAAAATGACCATTCAGTCTGCATTTTTCCACTACTGACAAACTGTCATGCCTTGACTGTGCAACATAGTGAGGGACTCTGTCCTTTCTGTGAAGGAGTCTGTGTATGTCTGTACAATTGTAGCTCTGCCAGCCCTGGATGCCCATCCAAAGGTGGATATATGAGGGCACTGCTTAAGTACCTGATGGTGTTGCTCTGCCCACGTGAGAAGTTCAGCAGGAGCAGATCTCCTTCAGGACTTGGGAAGACGTTAAGTGAGACAGTGTCCAGGACAGGGCAGGTAATGTACTGGTTTCCCCCATGCTCATCCTAGGAGCAGGCAGGGTTGAAGTTGTGGGGCTGTGACCTTTTAGCCAAGGAGGAATACCTGGAGAGGGACAGGGATCAGATGGATGTGTCCTGGTATGGGCTGACGCAGTAGAAGGAGATGAACTGGGCAAGGCATCCAGCAGCGGGGGGAGAACATTCAGAGCACGACTGAGGTCAGCAGAGCATCTACTCGGCAATTCACACCTGTACCCCAAAGGCCATGACCATAGCTGGGGCATCACACCCCCTCTGAAGTCATGAATACTAACCCTGACCCTGAAGGGAAGTAAGGGCACGCACCAACATGCCCTGCCACAGGGCAGCAAGAGTCCCTGTCCCCTGCCCCACCAGTCCCCGTCTTGCACTGCCTTTCCCAGGACAGGCAGCTAGCCCTGCAGGAAGCATGCACTATGGAGTCTGAACACCAGCAAGGCTGCAGGCCATGCAGTGGCACTGTAGCAGCTGAGGCAGCACAAAGAGCTGCTGCACCAGGCAAATACTCTGTCACCACTCCTCTCCAGCCTGGGGCTTCTGTGCCAGGGGCCTAAACCTTTGCCAATAGCTTCTCTTTTTCTAGGGGATGGGGATTGTTTAAGCATGGGTATGCATTTCTCTATATTCCAACTGGAGAGGACCACTTCTGAAGTATTTTAATTAGAAGGCAGTGGGTTCTGTATTGTGCCTACTTGGCTTAACAATTCATCTCCTAATTCTTAGAGAGCAGGTTACAAATATATTGTAAATATATAAATACCAAGAAAATGACAAATTACTGGCATTTGTATTTTTCATAGGAACAGCTGTCTAGGAAACACTGGCAATATGCCTGTGACTGACCTAAATCCATACTCAGAGTTAAAAAGGCAAAAAAAAAACCCCCAAACAATTACTTCATAGCAGTAAAGAAAGCATTTGTCATATGCTTTTTATTTAACTTTTTAACTCTCTAGAATGTACAAATACTGATGGAATTCCTGGAACCAGAGTGAAAAGTGTAAATTTTCTCTGTTTTCCACAGAGAAACAGACCCTCATCTGGAATTTAATCTGCAATGAGTTCTTGGAGATGTTCTCCAGACTCCTCAAACTATTCCAGCAACTGGCTGAATGCACTTGCAGCAGCATTGCCAAGGGTTTTTTCACTTTTGATGTGTTCTCTGAGGGTATCCACATACATGGTAAAAGGAGAAGGCATGGAGGGAAAATAAAGTGGCTTTGTGGCGCCAACAACAGTAAGGTGTCATTTCAGCAAACAGGACTGTGGGCTAGGATGCGTGTAGAGTCGGATGGTGTGAGGTAGCAGAGGGGAGATGGGGTATTCCCACTACTCCCGAAGTTTTTGTCATTCCAGGGATCAGTTAGAGTCTGAGCGCTGCAGAAATCTGACACTAAACTGCCTTCTAAGAAACACAATTTGTTCAAAAGGCAGCACCTTCAGGGTTGTGAGCACAACCTAGGCAGCCATTACAGGGGGGGAAAAAAGGCCTTTTTTCCCCCAAAACTGACTGCTTCTTGTAGTCACTGACGTTTCACAGGTTTTCCGAACATAGAAGAGTAAGTATTTCTGGGCATTAAGTGGGCTCTTGTTCTATTTCTCTTCCCTAGGTAACAGGCAGCACGTCAGCAGTTTCAGATACGATCCCTTTAAAAACTAACCCAATCCCGTCCTTTAAACTTTTTTCCCACGCAAGCTGCTTCTGGGGAGCAGAACAAGTTACTTAACTGCTATTACTTATGAAGTCACTGCTTTAAAAATATTTTCAGCTTTGAAAGTCATGTAAGCTTTCCTACCGGCCAACCCCTGAGGCTTTACCTTTGTTCATGCAGCGATTAAAGACGCTCCGCTCCAGAGGGGAGGGCGGGAGGCGGGAGCAGCGGCAGCCAGTCAGAGAGAACAGCTCAGGAGATAGCCAATCAAAGATGAACGCTCTGAGAGACAGCCAATCAGAGGGGCGAGTTTGCCGTCCCCCGACTGGGCGGGGCGAAGGTGCCGCGGCGCTGAGGGAGGCGGGGTTGTGGCGCCGTGAGGGACTGAGGGGAGCGGCCGTGCTTGGTCCGTGTCTGTACCGCTGTGGATTTAAAGCATTGATGGTGGCAGAAGTACTTCATCCTGCATACTTCGTTTACTGAAAGTGGTGTTTCCTCGAGTCCTTGGAGAACGAAACAAGGTCATATCTTGTTACAGACCCGTTTTTGTTAGAAAACTTTGAAGGCTTCCTTGTAGTCTCACAGACTAGTGTTTCTAGGCCCCACTTTTTCAGTTTTAAATTGGAAAGTTGGAGTGTACCTGGATACAGTGGTCTTGTTGTTCACTGATTGACATACCCTTAAGAAACTAGTGGTACTTGCAGTGACAACTGAGCAGTCCACTACTTCTGGGTTTATTAGTTTAAATTCTGTCACTGGGAGTAGTAATTGCAATTCTTTAGCTAATACTTGAATTAATGCATGGTAATATTGCTATAAAGAAGTTTTAGTCAATGATACACGCCACTTCTGCTGAGGTGTAGTTCTATCCACTGCCCTCCACACCTTAAGGTGCAGATCCGACCCTCCTTACAAACCCGTCCTCAGTTGCTCTGTTCTTCCACACCAAATCAGTTGGATGTAGATCTGATGGAGAGTCCAGCAGGCTGTCCATAGTGTTTTCTTTAGCACCTTGTGATTTTGGTCAACTGTTTCAAACTATCCACACTCCTTCCCTCAGAACGTTCCCCTCTACTTTGTTCTCTATATGATTTTGTGTACCTTATTCTCTGTTTTGTTTCTTTGCCTGAACCTGCTTTTTACCTCTCCTGCACTTCTTTTCTCTGCCCAGACTCCTTTCAAGTAACCAACTACCCCCTATTTACTTTTTCTTCCAGTGGTTCCAATTCTAACGCATCCATACCTGAAATTGGTGTTTCCATGTTTGTTAGGCAGGCATTTTTAGCCTCATGTCATGATACTTACTGGTGCATACGTGAAGATTGCCTTCTGTCACAGGTTTTGTTTATGGCCCACAGTTCATTTTGATTGAAAATCAATTACATCATACACTTTTTGATAGAATTATCTTACTTTGTCTTTGACTCTTCTACGTGTTTTTAATTAAGAAAAAAGTACTTTCTTACCTTGTGCAGATCCCAGCTATAATGTATCCTGTTTTGCATTTCTCAGTGGGTCTCTGGCCTTGCATAGTTTTTGCCTCTTTCCTGGTTCCCCTCAGAAGCATTGACTAACTTAGAAACCTGGTGTTCTATCAGGGCCTCATGCTCTCAGCTAGCCTATACAATATCTCCTTTTCTCTCCTGAAGGAGAGGGGGAAGTCCCCTCACAAATACATGAGGCAGTAAAAATTTAATAGTCTAGGCAGTTGAATTAGTGCCTTTAAAATCTAATTCGTAAACGATAAAAAAACCATTGAACCAGTTAATTTAAGAGTTATTGCTTAAGGGAGGTAATTTGTATTGCCTAGATTCACTTAATGGTTCTAAAGATTTTTTGAGACATAAATACCAAGAGGCATATCTTAAAAAGCCCAAAAATGCAAAAAACCCCCAAAACCCCACAAAACACAAAAACAAAAGCCCAGTTCTTTCAGATAAAAATCAAATGTTCATGGCCTGTAGCTGGTCTGTTACGTCCTTCCAGAGGAAGAATACTGAATGCCTTGTATAGCCCTCTGCTACAGGAAATTCAGTGCATGGTGCATGTGCTAGAAATTATGAAGCTATTCATGTTGAACCTGAAATTCAACCTTCTCCTTCAACATTTTTAGGTGATATAAAAAGTTTTCAATTGATCCATATTCTGTATGTCTTCCAGACAATTGACATGTTGAAAATGTCACAAAACAAGATGTTTGCAGCTTTCAGGTACCACTCAACAGACTATTTATATGAGGTATGATTTCATTGTTTCTCTTAGTAGTCTGAACGAAATAAAGCAATTACTGATGAAAAGATTGAGTACACATTAAAAAATATAACAATAACTACTTTTTTTAGAATTCTCTTTCAGAAAGATTGTTGTGCTGCGCTTTGTGGGTTAACAGTTAAATGATTACGGTACTTTTTGATTAAAAATTTAAATACAATTTTGCACAGACTAAAAAGCATCAGTTATTTTTAGTGTCTTTTGCATTTAAAATTTACCTATCATGCACATACAAGTTTCCTGCTTAGAGCTTTCTTTGGCGAATACACTGTGCCTTCTGATGCATTAATTTAAATTAGTTACTTTGTGGAGAGCTAATCCAAATTTGTAGCTGCTTTGGTGTGTATTAGAGTAGTGATACACAATGCTGTATTCCTTAATGATTGTAGGGAAAAGTTCTTGCAATGTCTTAGATTAAATTCAAGGAAAGGAGATTTTTTTTTAACCCATACCAACAACAAATATTTTGGCTTTATAGATTTCAATCAGGTAAGATCTAGGAGCCTTGTGAAGTCTTGTTTTCCTTTCTGTCTCCCTCCGTGATGTTGCCAACCTCTTATCCCTGAACCACCCTGTCATAATTGGGTTTTTACTTAAATTTTCAAAGAAAAGCCACAGACCAGATACAAGACTTCCCTTGTAGGGAAGAGCAGTGGTGCCTTGCCGGAAGGGGGCATTTGTAGTGTGTGCGCAGAACAACGTAGCAAGACATGATGCCTTCAGGAGTTCAGGAAAGAGTGCAAGGACACACAGAAGCGCTCCTAGCAGATAACTGGAGAACTGCAGCCTAGGGAGTGGTCCAGCGATAGTACTTGCAGTTAAAAATCTGTGATCCGTGTTATGAAACATTGCCCACATCTCTTTCCTTAGAGTACAGCAGCTGTTCCGTATAGTGCTGCTGTATGTACCTGCTGCTTTATTAGGTTGTAGCAACCAGAACTTATTTTTCTATTGTAATTCCAACAGTATGCAATCTGTCATGCAGTATTTGGGTGGAAATCTTCTCAATGTAGTTCCATTCAGCTTGATTATCAGTTGTTTCCATATTATCTATAAATAAAAAATAGATGTGTTAGCAAAACATATTATGGACTATATGCAAAAGAGAAGAATTACATGGCTTTTCTTGCCTGAGATTTGAGGAAGATAGTGCTGACAACTGAAAACTTTTAGAAGAGAAATGCTGAGTGATCTGCTGAATGGCTGCTCTGAGACAGTGGAAATCTTGCACTGTAGTGCTAACAGAAGAGGTTAATGGATGTGGTCGCACATTTGGCGGTGTTACAGATCTGACTGTTCAAGGGAGATGCTGTGCTCAAACTGCAGCTTCTGGTTCCACTCTTGTGCCCAGTTGCTACCCTGTAGAGAAAGTTACATTGATTTTTCATGTATCAGGTGCACATGACTAAAGCTTCCAGCTTTTAGGAACCGCTGGAATTCAATGACCTTTTATCAAACTGCTTCCAGCACGTATCTGACTCAACTAGATGCAGAATCCTGCTCCTAATATGCTTGTTATGCACTTATATCAATTCCAGGTATAGTTATTCCAGCTTCTCTTTATAAGTATCTTTGAAGAAAGGAGCCTTTTCAGTCATCCTAGATGCCAGAGTTACATGTTTCATGCTCCTGAATGTTGTAAGTGTGATTGCAAAAGTCATCTTGGTAGTGCAAGGTTTTCTAATGTTGTAAACTGACAATACATGCAAACTGAATGGAACTGGGAAAATGCATATGATATCTTTCAGTTAGAAGAGAAATGTGCAGAGACCTTTATATTTTCCTGCTAAACAGAGGTAAAGATGCCCTGATTGAATGCTGCAGCCATAAATAATGGCCTTGGAAAACACTTTTATACATTTCAGAATGGCAAGAAAGGTTGTGTCTTACAGACTTCAAGTGATCTAATTCAGCTTAAACTTTACACTTAGAACTATTTCATTTAAAATATTTAGTAAAATGCACAATTTTCCTGGTTTAAGGCTATTATCTGTGATGATAGCTGTAGCATGTATTTCTTCCACTTCACAAATATCAGTGACAGGAAGTAATTTTAGCTATTAAGCTAAAGTTAGCCTCAGTAAAACTGAGTGTTTCAAATTTCTTTCTGATCTCTATTTTATTTTTGCATGTACTTATTTGTTCAGTAGCTTCTACTTCTACAGTAGCAGTGGCATTCTTCTTTAACCTAAGAATCCACTGGCTGCTTTTATGTGCCAATTCTGACAGCTTCTTTTAATGAAGAGAAGACTCATCCTTAGCATTTTCTGTTCCTATTATCTGTCTTAGAAGATTCACTAGCTGCCCTTTATTTTATGATAAATGCAGTCGTTTCAGCATTGCACTTACTGTTTCAGCAGTAAACTTCAATACAGATTATCTAAACTGATATATGGCCAGTAACATGTAGAAGACATAGGTCCAGCTTCCCGTACTTGTCTGTCTGATTCTGTCTAGTTAGAATTTGTGAAAGAGATCACTGAGGAAATGCCATGCTTTGACTTAGGCAAGGGGGACTGTGTTGGATGAGATTTAGGGTTTTTTCCTTTTAAGGAAAAGATCCTATGATGGTAGGAGTTTCTGCTTTTTTATTAAAAATTACTAGTATTTACAAATCTGTAACTATCTCACAAAGGATTAAACTGAAACGGAACAAGGATTTGTATTGATGAAGTGATAGGGTTTTTTTTCATTGCTTCCCATGTGTTTATTTGTTGGTGTTGGTTTATTTTGGTTGGATTTTTGCCCATGAGTTTTCTGTTTTCTTAGACAGGAAGGTTTGAAAAGTACATCAATAGTATGGTTATTCTGGTTGCAGTCCAAATATTTCAAATATTTCAAATATTTCAAATATTTCAAATATTTCTAGTTTGTCCCCTGAGATGTCTAATAGTACAAGCTATTTTTGGATTGACAGCATATGTTGGAATGGATGGACAGTTCTGGGACCTGAAACAATGCAGCTGAAGCGAGGCAATGGGTTTACAACTAGAGAAAAGTATCTAGTCTCATTCATTATGTTCTTCCACATGACTATAGCAAGTTCTTTTTTCCAATATGCCTTTTACTCCATAGACTTTTTAAGAACTGCTTCTCACTGGTTATTCTGTGGTTCTGTGCTCTTTATACAATACTGGGCATGGGTTTCTGTGACAAAATAACTCTAAGATAGTTTATTGAACTTAATATTCAATGAAAACTTGCTAAGCTTGCCACATAGACTACTTAATTCCAGAATTGATTACTACCCCTGGTTTTAGTGAAAATGAAAGGCTTTAAAAGGGCTTTCATTAGATCATAATGGCACATGAAAGACAAGAGGCCTTAGAATGTTACAAGCACTAGAAACAGCAGTAGTAGGAATGATACTGAATTGTGTCTGTTCGGCTTATCCATGTGTCCCTTCAGGAGACCATTCCAAGTGTTAAGAGCAGCACTTTTAACTGCACGGTCAAAATTTAGTTAAAGTGTAGCTAAGCATATGTGCAGTTCTGCATACTCAGAGGTGTAGATTAAAAGTTAAGTAGCAACTCAGGTAAATGTTAGTATCTTGTCTTAGTTTGGACTGTGTTAGCATTACAAAAATAAGGTTGAATTATAAAATATTGTGTTCTAGTAGAAAATCCTTGAAAGGAGTGGGAATGTTCAAAGAGGCAGTGCACAAAACGAATGGAGCTGTCTCTCTCATGATTTTATCATATGCCTTTTTTTTATTCAGAGCTTGGCAAGGCAGAAGTTTTCCATCTGGAAATTATCACTTTGCTTTCCACCCTGTTTACATCAAGATGAAAAGTATCATCTCAATGGACTCTTTGCTGATGATAAGTATAGAAAGCCATGGAGTAGAAGTATGTTATATAATCTTTAATCTTAGTTTAGATTTACTGTAGATTAAAGGAAAAGCTTGTGCTTATCCATAAGATGGTAAATCTGGTAAAAAAATATTTCCAGAAATAACACTATGCCAGTCCTTACAGCTCTTGAAGGTAGATCATCTTCATTGCCCAAATTGAAACAAATGGGTAATGGATATTTATTTGAGTGGCACCATAAATGAGATTGTATTTGATTGGTTTGTAGAGATCTCTGGAAAGTTTTCTTTCTAGAGAAGTGTTTATGGAAGAAAAGCAATGATCAGAGGTAAGTAAAATACCAAATCTGATTAGCTGGGAGACACTTGGAAGATGATGCTGAGGTTATGAGATGTGGGGGGAAATGAGGTTTTCAAATGACAAAGGCAAATATAAGTATAAAAGTGTTTGCATCTTTCTTGTGCATTTGTATTACTTTTGCTAATGGAAACTAAAGATGTTGCTTCTTCTACACATCATATGTAAAGTTTAATTAACCTCTGCAACGATTTTATCAATATATAAAAATTCATTTTAATATTTTCTGTGTGACTTTTTTTCTCTCCTTTTTGTTTTAGTTGTTTCAACACAGAACATGATTGCTATTTCAGTATTGGATCAATGGAAGAAAAGTTTACCTGTGGAGGATTTCCTGGAAAAGTCAGTAACTTAAGTTAAACACATTTATGATTTCTTTGATATCATTCAGGTACTTTGTGAATTATAAGCTATTGATGAAATATATAGAATATATAATATTCTAGAATATAAGGATGTTTCCTGGCAGTAGCAAGTATGCTGGAGCTGTACACACTGTCAGGTAGCTTAGAGATGGGTTTTTTTCACTAAAAGTAGTACTGTTTTTATGGAGTTCACTGGTGCTTTATATAGTTTTTTAATTGTTGTGTAATCTATTTATGACATTGGAGAAAGTCTCTGAAAACTGCATGAACATGAAAGTAAGCTTTTTTTCCCCCCTCCTCTCTAAGACAATTATCTCATGCAACAGTACAAGCATAGCTAAGTATTCTATACTTAGAATAGTTTGCATTTAAATATTTGCCATTTTCTAGAAAAGCCTTTCTAGGGCTTTGACTTGGGAAGAGGTGGCCTGTGTAGTCTCAAAATAAACAACTCAGTTAGGTTTGTTCTATCTATAAAACTGCAGTGAAGCCCAGTGATTTCAATGAAGTTGTAACTTGGGCAGTGTTTTAAGGTTCATGGATTTTCAAAGGCTTATGCCACGTTGTTGGGATATTAGTTATCAGTACCACATGATTGTGATTTGTGAACTATACTGCTTGTAGCTTCAAAATTAACTTCTGAACTATAATCAAAATGTTGTAAAATAGTTGATTTTTTTAAGATGTGTAGTAGAGATTTCCCTCTGTTGCTGTTTACACATGAAGTCTTTTGTACTGAATTTCAGAAGTGCACTTACACAATGATTGCTTTTATGAGAATTACCTTTAGATGACTTACAAAAGCAAGGTAGTGCAATACTAAGTGTTATTAAAAACCTTAATAAATCAGTAGGATGCAAAATTGAGAAATCAGTTGTCTGAAATGAGAATATTAAGTACAATAACTGCAGATGAGCTGATTTGGGTGCTTCAGAAATACCAGCACTTGTGAGAGTTACTATAATGTTGCAGTCAATTTATATGACATTAACACATATTTTAATCGATGTTTTGTCCAGGTGCATGCTTAGCATGGGAAAATGATGGCTTTTTTTTTTTCCTTTCTGTAGTCAAATGATTTTCTTGTTTGGCAAATGGTAGGAAGGTTTTCTTAATAATAGTAGTATTGAGATTAGTTTGAAAAGTTACAGGAAATTGAAGAGGTTTTGTTTCTTCACTTACCCTGTCTTTTTTGTATTGTTGTTACTTGCAGTTTTTTCATGGTTTTTGAAACAGAAGTGTACATTTAACCCAGCAGCAAATGTCTGTCACAAACATTATGACATCAATAGGTTTGATGCTTTTTTCTTTTTGTTCAATTCGATGCTGGGTGTAAACTGAAAATGCTTTTTCTTGGGGAAGAATTGAACATGTAGTTTGACCATAGATCCAGTGAATAGAGAAAATTCTATAATTTCCAACTGTCTTCAGTGAATATGGTGATTCTCAAAGTTCTTAGAGCTCCTAAGTGCTGTTAATTCACTGAGAAGTCAAGGAAGTTACAACATTGATTTTGCTACAGCTTAAGTGTCAGATTTATTTTTGTTTGTTTGTTTGTTTTTTAGGAAACCTGTCTCCTCTGTAGAGTTTCAGACTAGTAGTGATTTAATGGAAGTTATTCCAAGTTCAAATCCATACTCTCAGACTGACACAGAAGAATGTTTTTTACTTACGAAGAATGGTTTTAAGGAAGACTCCATCCAAGACAAATATTTGAAGATTTACTATGCCACTGAATTTAAAGAACCACGACAAGGTAGAATGTTCAGCTGGCTGTTTTCAAAGTTTTGATAGCATAATCTTGTTAACTTCCATAAATTTTTGTGCACGTTCCAGAGACATTGATGAAATCATTTGGGTGATCAAAAACTTTGCAGTTGCATAAGGTATAACCACTAAAGACAGAATTATTTCCTGGTGAAGGAGGGCTTCTGTTAATAGTTCAAGAGAGATGCAAGCCAAAAGAAGTTTAAGATAGATTTCTTTATGGAGATCTGTTTGAGTTAGCATCATAAAACAGTTTGATGGGAGCATAATCAGTATCTATCACAGTTAAGGAGTCATCCAAGGAGTGAAAGAGGAATGTGGGAATAAGGAGACTTCCATATTGGTAAAAAATAAGAAAGAAGAACAAAAAAATCCCCTTGCCCTTCTATATGTATTATGTATGTATAAAATGTGTGTGTAGATACATATGTATTTCATACTGCAAATGTAAGGGAATGTGTCAAATGTGCAGTGGTTACTGCATCACTTCTGTCTCAGGAGAGCAGTAGTTTAAACTCAAAAGAAATAGAATAATGTGATGCCTTGGGTTGAAAAAGACCTTTTACAGGAGTTCAAATCCCCTGTAGTCAACTCAAATTGGTCAGATCCTCATCCAACCTCACCTGGAGCACTTCCAGGGATGGGTTGTCGATCACCTCCCTTGCTGTAAGGAACTGCTTCCTTACATCCAAATTAAATTATAGCTCTTTAAGTTTAAAACCTAAGATCTAAAAGGTCTATCCCCACCTTTCTTATAGGCCTGCTTTACTTACTGAGAAGCCACAGTAAGGTTTCTCTGGAGCCATCTCCTCTCCAGACTGAACATATGCCAGTTCTGTCAGCCTTTCTCAAAGGAGAAGCGTTCCTTTCCTCTGATTGATTTTGTGATTCCTCCTCTGGACCTGCTCCAAGAGGTCCATATCTTTTTTCTACTGAGGACCCCAGAGCTGGATGCAGGGTTCCAGGTGGGGTCACACCAGAGCAGAGCAGAGGGGCAGAATCCCCTCCCTCCCCTGCTGCCCACGCTGCTTTGGATGCAGCCCAGGACACGTTTGGCTTTCTGGGCTGGGAGTGCTCATGGCTGGGTTGTATCCAGCCTCTCATCCTCCAGCAACCCCAGTCCTGCTCACAGGGCCGCTCTTGATTTGCTCATTCCCCAGCCTGTGTAGATACAGTAATGTCGTCTTTCTTGAAATCATAGTAATTTGCAACCTTTTTTGTAATTTTTTTTTCTTCAGAATTGGGAAATCTGCATTTAGGTTTAGACATGTATGGAGAGAGTGCCTCATTTCTACATTTAAAATTGTACTGAGCTAAGTTTCTTGGCCAGAACCTACCTCAGAAGTTCCTTTGTCATACTTGGAAGTGCAAACAAGGAAACAAAAAGAAAATATCTTTGGTTTTTAACAGGCATTATGTTAGACAAAAGAAAAAGTTAAAGAGAACCAGAGGTTATCACATGAACCATGGACTTTGTTGCACTTTAAATTTTTAAGCATAAAGTAAAAAGCAGTTATTGTTGTGCTGACATTTATAGTACAGTTGCTCAACAATTCTCTTTATTCTGATAATCCTTAGTATTTTTATCTTGTTTTTAATGTGTTTTTTCTTCTATTTTGTCAGATTTATGTTTGGAAGAGGAGTTGGTGTTTATTGATAATCTTGAAACTTTTCGTAAAAAACTGCCAACTTCATCTATACTTCTGAGCAGACTACAATTTTTTTTAGTGAAAGATCCCCTTTTGGATTCTGGAGGACAGATTTTAACAGCAGAGAATATTTTCAGGTATCTACAAATTACTGTATAATATTAAACATAAAAAACAGTCTGTGTATAATGCCATTAATATTTTAACATTTGTTATATTTTACGTTTGTAACTAGTTTATATTTGCAACAGGTGAAGACTTCAGCTTTCCATCTTAGGTAACAATGAGGAGGGTGAAATTTATATGCATTAATAAACTGGATTAATGAAATTATGTAATGTCTACATTCTATAGGTGTGAAATACAATCAGGATATTAGTTTTTGGATATCAAGAAATGTACATCATTAAGGGACATTGTTCTCCTTCAAACTGACTGATTCCTTATCATGAAAGCAGCAGTAAATTTAGTAGGGCTAGGATTTTACACATGCTTCTATTTCTTTCTTTTTTCTCTCCTCTCAGATGTGCGGTCAGTAAATCCATGGTCTTACCTGTTGTATTGTATTTCTTCAAGTTTATTAATTATTCTTATGGTTTTGCTCAGTTTTGTATTACTATGTTGATTAAATTTAATTGAATGACATCTGTGTCATGAGTTTGAACAAACTGGTACATTCAACAGGTATGTTGTATCAAAAATGGGCCTAGCATTTTGTTAAGATGTGCATTGTGTACATACATTCATAAAGTCTGGCTAAATCTTGTACTGATTTACTTCATGTCTGGACTACTTGTATTGCTTCCTTTGCACTTGGAAAGGTTGCATGACTGACAGGCAAGGTAAAGCAAATTTTAACTGAACCAGCTGTACCCATAATAGTAGAACAAGGGAGAAATGGGTCATTTGCCTGTTTTTTTCAAACATGAGCCCCAGTCTCACAGTGGCTCTTGGATTTAACGCTGTGTGAGTACTGTAAATACCCAGTGAAGATCACATGATCCAAATTCTATAATGGCTTTGGGAAATACCAGTAATGGGAGAAAAAAATGCAAGTGTGAAGCTTTACAGAAATAGCTCTGACCTCCTGATTTGTGGTTGACTAACAAAACTATGGACCGGTCCAAGGTGAGAGTCTAGATCTCCTAGTACACCATGCAGGCAGATGCATCTAGAGAAAAGGACTTAATTAGACAGACTTCAGCTAAAATTTATAAGCATCCCAAGGCTGGACAGGGAACAATTTGTACTCTGCATTCTAAAATATTCCTTCAGAAAATAGTGGTGCCAGGGACCAATGAGGAAGTTAATCCCCTAAACCGTTGCTATAGATTTAATGCCTGTAATTAGCACAAAGGGCAAGCCTGATGAAGCGTTTTATTTCTATCTGAGAAATCTTCATCCCTGTGCTGCTTGTGCCCTTGCTTTACAATGCCAGTAGTAGCTTCATTCCTGATTTTTACTTCCGAGTTTTAAAGTTTTTCAGTTAAACCAGGAAAGTACTTTGAGTTTTCACTTTAACTAGCAATAAGCACACTTTGCCTTCCTTCACGCTGAATCTTTCCTGAAAAGAGAAACAAAAGATGGCAAAGAGGAAATAATTTTATGTATAGTAAAAAATCTTGACATTGGAAGAAATTAGATCTGCAGCTTTTGCAGAAAGTGGTTTTACGTGAGGGGACTTATGTGCTGGGAGGTTGAAGAATTATAATACGAAGGTTTTTTCTGTAATTGTTTAAAGTTGGCCCCAATATTAAGTGGTTCTACTCTGCATATAATGTATTATTTCTTGAAAGTATTTTTTGGTGAATTACACTGATCAGTACACCATCACTTGTAACTGCCTTCTTAGAAAAGGCATGGATTTAGAAAAACTTTTGCCATGTATATGGCTATCAAAACTATTGCTAAGAGTTTCAGTCTTAGACATTAAATAATACAAAGAGTCACTTTCTTTCTTTTATGATCTTTTGAAGAGAATGTTTGACTTCCCAAAATGGAATGAAGATGGAAGAGAGTCAAAATGAATTACAGGGGATTAAAGAGAATTTCTGTACTATATCTATAAAAGATGAAGAGGTATCATCCTGTTGTTTCACAGTATATATTATATTAGTGGTTGTTCTACGTTACGTGTATAAGTTTGTTCACCTGCAAATGATCTACTGAGGTTTTTTTTCATATTTGCCAAGTATTTTGAGCTTTCATGCTTCCAAGATTAGGAAACACAGGTATTTTTGTGGGTTTTTAATTCTTGAATGCTGGTTGGGACTCTCCACTCTGACCAGCTGTTTCTCCTGGTACCTGATGTGTTTGCAGTTTTATGTAGATACTTGTTATACTAAGAATAAAAATTAATCAGAACAGGGAGCTATGACATGAACATAGGAAAGAGGAAGCTACAAGACATGTTCTGGGATTTGGGGGGCCAGCTTAGCTTTTTTTTTAAAGAAGTCAAATCCACTTTTTGCTCCATTTTTCAAAATTTTAAAAAACAAACTTTCAGTAAAATAAGTTAGGATCGCACTTGGTTGGGAACTGTAAGCTAAGACACACTTTTTACACTCCACTGACTCAATCAGAAGTTGTGTAACATTTTATTTTATCCTGAATTGAGCAAAGCTTTCTGTGTAAATGTCAAGTGATTTCTATCCTAAGACCTCTTAAATTGGTTTAGAATTAAATTACTTCAAGATTCTGAAAAAGCTTTGACAGTAATATCAAAGGAAATTTACTGGCCCTTCTGTTGTGATTAATATTTTTTCAGTATTTCCTGTTGCCTGTTGAGTTTGAATTCAGCAAACCCAACTATAGCAGATCTGATTGTGTTAAGATTCCATCCTACTTGGAACTAAGGGAGGTATTAAATTTAGCTTCAGTCACTGTAGATGATGAAGACCTTTGCAAACAAGTGATCAGAGAAGGTGAGAGCTGGTTTCTTTAATGCTTGATGTGATTTTCCTTTCATTTGAACACGTTTAACACAATCAAGGTCTTTTATGTTGAGTTCACTTAAAAATTACTTCACAGCTTGTCAGATGAGAATTTATGTGGATGAACTAGGAACTGTGTTGCACTCAAATTTCTGGTATTAGAAGTGTTTCCTTAAGGGGTAGTAACAACTTGTCCAGGGTTGTGTTGTAATCTTGAATACAAATCAAATATGAGCCACGATTTGTGATGTATAATCAACCATAGCTGTAATAATTTGGTCTTGTGTTCTCTGATATGTTTTTAAGTTTACTTTCAGAGAAATTCCTAAGAGGATTATATGCAGAATGGTCATATCATAAAAATTACTTTTGTTGCATTGTAATCGCAAACACAAAAACAGATTTCTGGGGAAATATGGTTAAATATTTCCATGGATAACAGGATTATTCTCAATTACAGTAATAGTTTCTTTAAAGAAATTTTAGAAAAATTACTAAATGCTTTTAGTCTTCTGATAAATATGACTTTAATGCCAGTTATTGGCTAATGGATTGATTTCTATATCAGCGTTTTGTTTAGTTAAAAGAAAAAGGCAATGCCTGAGGGTTGGTTTGTTGGGTTGTTTTTTCTAAGTCAAAATAAGTCATCTTCCACTTTTTTGGTGGGCAGGAAGCACCTCAAAGAAGAAAGATTAATGCTTGAAGAAAGATGGAGGATTTGTGCTGAATTTTGTGTCTGACAGGGCAGCAGTTTTAAGTAATCTTGTCTCTTACTGGAGATAGAAACAAAACTTTTAGAAGTAGATATTTGACTGAGACAGTTTCATGTGCATTACCCTGATATATTTAGTATGTCCCATGTTTCAAGCTGAGATTGCAGAGATTTGATGATTCTGTACATAAGAACATCAACTTATTGGGGGTCTTTTTCTTCTGTTTTAGTCCTTTATTATTAGCAAAAGAATCCACATACACATACTCCTAGTAAACTATATTTAGGCTACTTAGTTGTTCTGGAAATTGTTGTAGTCATAAGAGCTTGGAATAATTCAGATAGTGACTATACAATATTGTGGGGGATTTTTTTCTGTCACTTAGGGGGTGAGACTGAGTACTGCTGTAATCAGCTAAAGCATCTGGGGTTACTAAGCATGACAGTTTTCATACAGTATATCATACAATACTCATGGAGGTACAGTAAAAAGACTGAAAGCTCTGACAGGAAAAATTAATAAATGGTTCATTTATGACACCTTTTAAAATCTGTTTTCAGATCTCAAAGCAGAAATTACAAACAAAATAGAAATTTCCAAGTACTGTGCCATTCCACAAGGGGTTTGCTCCAGTATTAACACAAGTGTGTTGGAATTCTGTGAGTCAGGTAGGAAGATCTGTATAAATCAAGGGGTGATATTGAAAATAAATTCTTCAAGTAATTTTTCTAATATTCTAATCATGGGAGAACATATACCAACTACATAGATAAGAAGATTTACTTTGTGTAATCTAATATTTTGTACCCACACTGTAAGGAGGTAGTAGTGCCATACTCCTTTCTAGTTTTATAGTCTAAACACAAGCAATTTTACAATTCCTTCATGTTCCTTTTGGCTGTAAGAGATGTCTATAACTTTTGCACTTTATTAGATTTTAGTTCTTTTTTTATCTAGCAACTCATCCACCAAGAGAGGGCAGATGAAAGTTAAGGCAGATTGATTAAAATTGTGGAGTCAAAGAGCACAGTTTAAAGTTTGTTAAAGTCTTACATAAATGCTTTCAAGAGAGGGTGGTGAAGAACAATTCAGGTAGAAGTGCTGTGTTTGTAAGTTCTGGAGATTCAAAACTCCTGTGCAGACATCCTGTTTTGCAAATGGTTCAGTAATTACATGTGATTGAGAAATTTAGCCAGAGCAGAAATAAACTATTGAATATTTGCTAATGTGCATTGAATCCTTGCTCCTTGTGCACTGCGATCGGGAAATACGCTCTGTATGTCTACCTTTAATAGCTTGAAAACCCAAGTTACCATCAACCAATGCTGAGCAGCTTTGGCGTCCCTCTGCTCCACCTAGTTGTCCAACCTTAGTTAAAGTGTTTTGGGTTCCAGGTATAACCTTTCAAAATAATAAACAGTCTTTGCCAGCCCTACTACATTCACAGCTAAATTCTGGCTAAGCCAGGAAAAAAAAAAAAAAAAAAAAAGACTCTGCTGGTGACATTTTTCACCTTTCATTTAGTGCAGAAGGGCCTGCACAAAGAGTAGCATTTAAAAATGAATGTGATCTGAGCCAAGTATCAATGCATGATTTTACACATACATCTCATCCTCTTCTATATACTATCTATAGAAAGATCTATCCATTGTTGCATTGGACAGTAGCAGTATTATCCATCAGTGCTTGTTCACTTGGTAGTTTTCCATCCAGAAGATACTATAATACTTGAGAAATATTGAGTTTTCTCCAGAACAAGACTCTTCTTATTAGTTTCAAAAAGTTTTAAACGGAGCTGATTGTTGTCCCCTGCAGGCTAATAATACTAATAGTATCATGCTTCAGACACTATGTTGTAGTGGAATTTTGATTGGAACTGTCACATCGTTTCTGATATAAAAGCTCAGTGCGAATACACCAAGACTGTTTTACATCTCAAGATTATTTTCTAGCATGATGAACTGTAATCTGTGTCTAGTCAGCTCTCTGGCTGCTCTTTACTTCTACAGCTTACAAGCAGGACTAGCTTAAGTGCAGTAGATCCAACTCTTCCCCTGTCCTGTATATAGTAATAATAAATTGGCTGTGATCTTCTCTAAGATGTTGTCATTCTTCTGCAGTAAATGAGTAGTCAAGCCATCTTAAACTGTCTTTTAAAGAAAGTGGCTGTGTTAATCTTTACTACCAGTTGCTCTCTTAGCTCTGCTGTTGAATCAGGCAGAATTATATTGTTGGGGCACGATCAGCTTGCATCTCTTTCTTTTTTTTTTTTTCAGGATAGACTCAGGTCTGTAGGATAGAGACCTACAAATATGTGCAAGCACTGCTAGAACACCGTTGGATAGCATAAGTTTCTGTATTGGGTGTCAGGTTTCAGCTGAGATACCTGACAGTTCTCCTTCTAATTAATTTTGCTCTTTATGAGTTACCAGAAGCAAAATAAGTTTGCTTGAATTCAGAGAAGGTGCAGTCATAAGACTAAGCAATCGTTCTCTAGTCACTGAGTTTGTTTAAAAAGGGCATTAAGAGACAAAATATTTCTCTGAGTCAGAATGTTCTGAGAAGGGGAATGTTACTCTTGAGTGTAGGCAGAGTTTAACTAATGTAGCTGATAAAAAAATTCAATCTCAAAGGCAAAAATAACAAATATGAATCGTATTGCTCAAAGAGAAAGAATAGTAGATACAGCAGGTATTTTTGTCATCCTGAGATCAGCTTCTGTCCTGTTCAAAGTCCTAAAATCGTTGCTCCTCACAAAAACTGGTTTGTGAGCTGAAGTTCACAGCTTAAGTTTGTTGAACCTTTTTTGTTCTAAGTGGGAAGACTGACTGGAAGTATGTTGCTTTCTTTTCTACCCACTTTTATTTCTTACCTTATTTTTCTTGCTTTTCTAGTATATTTGTGTCCTCTGGCTGTTACTGTTCCTTACCCTTTCTGCCTAACATTTGGCTTGTTAGGTCCTTCAAGGAGAACCTGTAAGCAGCTAGTCAGGTGACTGGTTCATAGCCTGCTTTGTGCCAATTGGCCAGGCAATGTGGGTATGATGGTTGCATTTCCTGACTGTATGGTGAAATGAATAGGGAATTCATTATAAGTGGTTTTCCTTGTGGAGGCACTGATCTATTCACAATTTTTCTGCCTTAGTTTTCACAAAACATGGAACAACTGTGCTTTTTGTGATTTCTACTTTCTGGTTAGTTGAATGACAGAGAGATTAATACCAGGACAATCATATGAACCACCAAAATCAATGAAGTCGCAAATTTGTAATAAGACTTGAATAAAACGCAATAATCATTAATACGTCTACATTTAATATGATTTGGGGGGGGGGAAGAATGTTTAAAGTGACTTGTAGAGGACTTTTAACATGCCAGATTTGTTTGTATACTGCTTTAAAAAAAACAAACAAACCTGGTGTTGTAATTCATTTCAGTTATCATCCCTAGAAATTTCAATGAGTACTAATTCTGCCTGAAAGAGTAATTTTTTTTTCATTAAAATCCTGACTGTTTTTGAAGTTCCTGAGGCTGTTTTTACAGCCACCACAATATTGCCAGTAGTCTCTCCCCCACTTAATTAATTTATGGAGGAGTTACCTAAGAAGGCCAACAGGCATGAATATCAAAATCTCAGCCATGGTACCTGATGATTTAATTATAAAAATAATCTTATGTGTGAAGTGTATGTACCCAGAACTACATCAAAGGAATGTCATTACAATTTTTTCCCCAAATTGTCTGGAAATTGGATGTGAAGTATTTGGGGTATATAGCTTATTGAATTGTCCCATTAAAATATTTTCTATTTTAATTTAGAATTCCACAAGTGTAAGATTTGTAAGCATGTGTATTTCATTCACAAGTAGCTTTGTGATTTTGATTTTTATTTTGTTTTGGCTGGGGTTTTATGCAATTTCCAGCTGAATATATTCCATATTTGAAAGATGAAATGGAAATGCCTTTAACTCCTCCATGCAGTCAACAAAGATCATGGGTTAATTTTCCGTGCAGAGGACTTCAAGAAGAACCTATTTCTCTCTCTGGTAACAGGTAATATGAGACCTTGGTAGTGACGCATTCTTTCATAAATCCTCAAAATTATTGAAAAAATAACTGCAGTGTATTTATAAATTGCCACTTATATTCTTTGAGTTGCATACATATTGTGTTTTGTTTGATAGCGTGATGGAATGCACAGTCTATATGTGTGGTTTTCTATAGGAGCCTGAAAAAGGAAAGGAAGTTGCTTCCATTGACCTCTTTCTCTGGGAAGATTTAATAGCCTGAATATCCAGTCTCCTTCTTGCAGTAGGCAACAGTAAATATTTAAAGTATTTAGCAAGTATATGTATGGGCATATGCTTGTATTTATACCTATGGCAAGCACTTATGTTGCACAGGATCACCTGGAAAATGTCCAGAAGAGATATAGTAAGAAAGTATAGTCTGTTTTGGGGATATCCTCCAGCAATAGATTTCAGATCTTTCCATGCCAACATAGGATTAGGATTTCTCCATCTTTTCCTTCTCATCTTGTTTGAGACTAGCATTTTTTGCCCTGCTATCTTTCTAACATGCAGGAAGAATTTCAATATCCCTTTGGGGTGTGAGCCATGGTCTAGACAGAATTCTCATTCTGTGCTGCCTTACTGCATGACCCTGCCTTGATGGCTCCCCCTCTCACTCTTGCCTGTTGTCCTCTGTACAGAGAGGAAAAAGAAATTTAATGAATGAGTGAATGAATGAATGAATGAACTGGAAATTTAAAGACAAAGTATATCTTTAAAAGATAGTTTTATATAAATCAAAATTCAACAGATAATGCTGCTAAACTTCATAACTGCAAGTTTTTTTGTTTTATGTTCTTCATAGTATTTTGATTGCAGAGCCCTCTAGGGAATTCTTAGAATCTTTGGTATGGCACTCAGAGAAGTATCAGGATAATTTGAGCTCTCTTTTGCTTGTCGGTAAGGATTTCTAATTGATGATAATTTTCTAACTGATGGTTACAAGTTCCATGTACATGGAGAAATATAGCAGAAAAGATAATGTGATGTTACAGAGTACATATTTTGAGCCATTGAAGTTTATCCAATTACTGTAACCCTGTGAAGTTTGGATTATGTGATTATTTTAGTATGTATATAAGTTACAATATTGCAACACAGAAGTTGGTATGCCATGTATCCTTCTGTGGAGGTAATCTGAATAAAGAATAAGAGGGGTTCTTTTTTTTATGGCAGTGTTCACTACGATTATATACAATAACTAATAGCTGAAATTTGGTAATCTGTTTAACTCCTTCCTGTGTGCTATTTTCCCTTAAATGTTCCAAAATACGTAGCAATCAACACAATAGTACTGTTAATGGAAAATAGTATTGTAACTTCACAAGAGTATAAAAGAAGCAGAATACACAAAACCAAACCAAGCTGCAGGCTATTCATGAAGATGCCAGAATATGGGTTTTTTGTTTTATTTATTTGCCTTCATTTTACAGGTCTCAGGATTAAGTTATGTATATTGACTAGTTTTGTTGTCCAAATAATTTGTACATTGATTTATAGTTGAAAATAATGTATGGTATTCTCATTACTGTTTCAGTTAATTTTTTGTCAAGTAAGGATTATGATAAGACTTTGTAACCATGACAATAACCCACAGATAATTAACAAGATAATTTGTAACTTTAGTAATGCAGCTACACCTTATTAGATCTGAAAAAAAAATTGAAACCCTCACCCTTCTTACTCACAGAACTCAGAAAAGAACCTTGCTCTGATGTTGACAACTGCTTTGCTCTTAATCTATTGATAGACACAGAGTTACAAATGAAAGTGTGAATAATAGATAAGTAATAGGCAGTAGTATTTGGAAGCTTTCATTTCCAAAAGGATATTCTGTTTTCATCTTTCTAGATTATTGATATTATATGTTAATTTCTGGTTCTTTTGTAGAGCATCCAGCTGTTAACCTTGCACATCAGCATCATGCACTGACAGAACTGCAGAAAAAGCTGCCCGTTGAGGTCGAAGCACCAATGCTTGGCTCACTAGAGGAGGGCTGGTGGCTTCATAGGGGTTTAAATCCAGCAGCTGTAGAAATTTTGGAACAATTGAATATGGATGGAAGTAATGCAAACAGTTTGCTTCCTACAGAAGTAGAAACATTCACACAATTTACTTCATATCAATTAGAAAGTAGGTGTCTTTTTTTTTATAAACATGTAAAAAGGCAAAGATAGATACATTAACAGAGTCGCACAGGGATTTGCATATCTCCAAGAACAAAGGAAATTAATTATTTCTCATTCTTAAGAACAGAATGTTTTACATTAAAATGAAGGAAGGGCATTACTACAATTAAGGTGTACTTCACTAACTTAGAACAAATTGTAGAAACAAAAGTGTTGAACAAAGTAATCTTTTCTATTACTGTGCAGATGAAGAATAGCCTACACCAGTCGTTTTAAAATAAAATAGTTTCATACAGGAGAATTTCTTAAGAAGTAGTAATTTTGCTTTGGAATATTTTAATAAAGTATCTACTTTTTATTTACTTTATCACGTAGTCCTACCTGCACAAGGTCAGTGGAGGGGGAGTATATTACAGAGAAAATTCCTTATTTTGTGATTCTGTAGAGGGTTTTTTTATGCAGACTATTTCTAACTTGAACAGCTCATCACTTCAGAATTTCTAATGGACGTTTTTGCATACTTAAAATCAAACTTCAACAAAAAATGCAAAAAGTTACTCAGATTTTGTTGTGTAGCTACAGCCAGACTGCAAGGCTCCAATTGTGGTTGTAGAACTCCAAGGATTGACAGTAACATGATATATTGTGAAACACACAGACACTGCTCATGCAAGAACATTTCCAATTAACTGCCCTTTTCACTTCTTTGTTTAGCTACTGTGTTTCAGATGGATGTGTATCCACAATGCAAAAAAGTTGTAGTTGTAGTGAAGCATATCTTAGTGAAGCAAACTTCATATTTACCCCTAAAAACAACAAAAAAAGGACAGTTTTTCTTCCTAGTGAAATGTGTTGCATCCCACTTCCTAGAAATCTAACATCAAGAAATCCCATGTAGATAGTGAAAACTTCAAACAATAGCATGACCTTATGTGTCTTAATATTGTGCCTTTTTACTTAGAACTAGTCAGCGCAAGTTTTCTGAAAAGGGATCCTAGTCATTTGAGAAGGCAGAAAAATGTTTTTAAAAATGCCTTCTCTATAAACCATCCAAAGTCCTTAATTCCAGTTAAGAAGAGAGAAGAGGGAAAAAAAAAAATCTATGTCACTGGAAAGAAATTAAATTGTGTTTTTCAGGATGGCTTGAAGAGAAGCATTCTGTGACAAACCAAGAGCTGCTTTCTGCTGAAAGACATCAGTCAGAGAAAGTTGTTAATCCTGGCTTGTCAATGCAGATTCAAAGGCAGCACTTTGCCACGAGTACTGAGTCATCTGCCGAAATTCACAGTACTAATATATCTGTGGAAGAGCTTAGTAGAGGAAGCATAAAAAAGATTAAGACAGAAGAGGCAATTTGTTTTTTAAACCAAGAAAAGAAAACCCCCAAACCATCTGAATCAGGCAGCTGTAAAGATGTGTCTTCCAAACTAGACAACGCATCCTGTGGGGGAAAACCTGCATCACTTGCACATGCTTCTAAGTGGGCCAGCGATGATTCTGATCTGAACAACTTTATTATGATGAGATCTAAACGTACAGTCACCCAAAGAGAGGAAAAATATTATGTAGATAGACCTGAAAAAGGTACGTGAACGAGTTTATTCTGCCGTTTTCCCAGATTAAATTCTCTGTTTCACAAGTTACAATAGATGCTAGTTCATCCTAATCAATTATTTGTAGTAAATTGGCAACTTTTTTTAGTCTTAAATGTAGCCGAATTTTTAACTAAGTATCTTACCTTTTGTTGTTTTCCTTAAGATATATTAGAGGATTTTGGTTGGTTGGTTGGTTGGTTGGTTGGTTGGTTGGTTGGTTGGTTGGTTGGTTGGTTGGTTGGTTTACTTGGGATGAGGGACGGGGGTGCTTTTCTGGAGGGACAGGATTTTTTTCTGTTGGAAGTGGTATTTCATAAAATGAAAATTTGAGTTTATTCCTGTTCTGACAAAGTAACTCTAAATGGTACCTACTTCAGGAGATCTCTTCCATCCATATGTTCTGAATTGGATCGCCTGGCGACTTTGGAGAACTAATCCTCAAATTCATTGTAGTTATCCAATATCAGTACACTCACTCCTGTAGGCTAGAAAATGAACAAGAGAGTTAGGGTTAGAAACAAATAACTATTTCTTGGTAAAATTCTTGTGTTTCCGACATTGTCGGAGATGCATAGAACTTTTCATGGCGTCAGAAAGCAACAATCCAAATTTTAGAAGAGACCGAGGTACCTGAGGTTTTATGCTGCCATCTAGTGAACCCAGACCAGACCTGCATCGCCAAACCGAGAGTGCAAATGTATTGAAAGACGAGCTGACACGTTTAGGAAAAGGCTTGGGGAGGTTTAAGAAGATTCCATGCAGATTAGGGTATGTGTACAGGTAGACCTCAGTGTTGCAGATCAGTTATGCCTGATCTATAGAAAACCCATTAAAATACGGGCGTTGTGATAAGCCACATCGATATGGAAATTATATAAATCATTGCATCCTTTTGCAATAAAAAAAAGGGGGTTTTATCAAGGGTCATTCTAACTCTAACTGAAAATTAGAAAGGCCAGCAGTGTTTTTAGGCCTCTTCATTGTTTGACTTATTATTTAAGGATATGATTGCGTATAATGTTTACAAAATACACAGGAGGAAAGTAGAGGAAACAATTCAACGATCCTATTTTGAACCCAAATATCTTTTTGAAATAAGGCAAGTTATCTAAGTTAAGTGGAATTAAAAACCTGTTTTTCTTTTCCTTCTGTCTCTGTATTATTATTTTTTTTCTAAGGGAACTGGCATTCTTAAGTAGAAAAATCAATAATATTTAGAAGAATATTCTTATTTAATAAGAATCCCTCTCACAGAAAAATAATCAGAAATAAAGAGATAGAAGAAGCTTTCTGGCCAGAAGTTGTAACTCATGCATCAGTATGTATCAGGAAGAAGGGAAAACCACTTAGAAATATTAACAAGTTGCAAAAGATAGCTAGAATACAGGAGAAAAACTATTTTCAATATGCAGTTCTTTTTTTTTTCCCATTTGCAACTTCTCTGTTCTTTCTGCATGGCTAACCTTTTCTACTCATATTCACTGATATATTTTTCATAGCTTGAGCTCCTTATTGTCAGCAGCACCTTTTCTGTCATGCATGTTTTTTCTCCGTATAAAGGCATATGAGGGATCCTATGGGGCGATATTATAGAGCTCCTTAAGTTTCCCTGCCTGTATTTTTGCCCTTAGGAAGAGCAATCTGATAACGTCTGACTTCTTGGGCTGTGAAGGCAGGCAGGACCTAATCTGGTTTTATGTCTTGTGGATTTTTGTAGTGTATAAGCCTGTGAAAGCAATAAAGAATTCATGAGAAGAAAATGTATGTGCCACAGAAGCAACTTAATTTGAAATTATTTTTGCATGTAGAGTTATTTATAGAGTAGTTTTCTTATTCATTGAGCTGGTTTTATGATATTTATAGCTAAATATTCACTTGTGGTTTCATTATTTAGTAGTACAGCCTGAAGAGCAGCATATGCATGTTCACAAAGAAGATGATTCTTTTTGTGAGACTGTAAAAACAGAGGAAAAAACCCAAGATAATGAAGACAGTATCACTGTCAATGTTCAACCATCAGGTATACACTATTTTTGGAACTGCTTTACCTCCTCCTGGATAGCAAGTGACAGGACCAGAGGAAATGGCATCAAGCTGCACCAGATGACGTTTAGATTGGATATTGGGAAAAACTTCTTCATTGGAAGGGTGATCAAGCATTGGAACTGGCTTCCTAAGGAAGGGGTGGACTCACCATCCCTGAAAGTGTTAAAAAAACCTGAGCATGTGGCACCTGGAGATATGGTTTAGTGGTGAACATGGTAGTGCTGGGTTAACAGTTGGACTCAATGATCTTGGTTATTCTATGATGCTATATAATTTTGCAGTGGTGTTTTATATTAAATAGTATTGCTCAGACAAATACAGAAATCATTAGACTTAGTCTCTTCTCTTTGTGGATGAAAGTTTTGCAAGTAGACGGATATTTATTTTGGCACAGAGGTGAAAGCAGGCTGTGGAGCTCCATCGTAAGACTAAAGCCAGTTGCATGCAAGGTGAAAAGAGTAACTTGGACTTTGAGTTATGTCTGATCAAAATTAGCAGGCATGAAATCTCTTAATGCCAATCAGTACCTTCCATTTATTATTCTGCACATTTTTATCTGAGTAAATGAGAAATGGAATGAAAGAGATCAGTAGTCATTTTGATAGGAAAGGTCTTTAACGCAGTAGAAATCAACTGTGGATTTATCTCATAAATGTCTGGGCCTTACCCCTTGAACTCCAGCTGTTGTATGAGGCATTGTATCGAAGAACATAACTGACAACACTTCTCTCATGCAGTAGAAGCGGTAGAGGATAACCAAGAAAATATTTATCCTAGCTATTATATAGCCTCAAATTAAAAATACCCAGCCCTAGGAAGTTGTAAGCCCAGCACAGATTAGTTTGGTTTTCCATGGAAATGCATTCATTCCAGCCATATGCTTAATAGGATTTTCTTTCCCAGAACCACTGAAAGAGTAGTATTTTCATCTGTTCCCATTTGAGATGGGAATCATAGCTTTAAGTTTATTTTTAAATTATTTTTTCTAATAAATTTTGAAGCAAAAATCCTTTAATGCAACGGGGAAGAAAAACTGAAATATTTCTGCTGTCAAAGCAAAAATTAGCATTTTCAAAATGACTGTGATGTATAAGCAGGCTATAGAATAATTGAATAGTAGAACAATCTTAGTGTGAGTCACAGGAGTAGAAAATCCTAACTTCTCATCCTGGAGTTTTATCATGTATTGAAATGCAAGGAATAATGTGGTTACCTGCTGTGAGGATCAGCTGATAGCTACTACTCAGGAGACTCTGTGGCAAGTAACTTTTTTCCAATAATGTTGCAGCTTTCATGAACAAGATAAAGTTGTTAATGTTTTGCTAGATCTTTTGAATATTCATGTCCAGTAGTGGTATGTGAAAACAAACTTCATTACTTTGTTTTGTTCATTGTGTTATCCAGAAAGCCAATGCCAGGCATACTGTCTCTTGGAAGAAGCAGCCATTCCTGTACTCAAAGATTTGACACATCTGGGTGTACTTGCTTCTGTTACTTGGAGCTTTGACAGCATTAAATTTGATCATACAAGATTTTTCTTAAAACAGCAAGAGAAAGTGGTATGTGATAATTTTAAACAAGGTATGTCTTTTAAAAACATCTGTTCTTTTCTTCTTTAAAACTAATACAGATTTAATTGGTGACACAAGGTTCAAGATGTTTTGTAAATTAATGGTAAATCTTTCAACAGTTTATTTAACAACTGGTTTCCTCTTTTATTTCAAAAATGTCTCCTCATTGTTCAACATTAAATTTATTAACCTCAATATTGCAATAAAAAGTATTCTATTTGGATTTCAATTTAGAAGATTTTACATGTGCTTCAGAAATCTTGTTTCTTAGCAAACAATGTTTAATTTTTTTATGTTAGGTTTTAAAATTAAAAGTTGTTTGTATGGTTTTGTTGTTTCTTTTCTTTTAGTAGCTATATTTTGTCACACCTGCATGATGCCAAATGCTATGCCCATGTTAGAAATGAGGAGGAAAAAAATCCATAATTTGGTTTCTTTCCGACTTCATTTCTCTATGTGGCATGTGAAAGACCTATAACACCAGAAAAATTAGAAGGAAAGTCATCAAAGTTAGTGACCCCTTACAAAGATTTTTGACTGTAAAGAGAGAGTCAGGAAAACTTCATAACAAAATAGTGACTGGTTTGAGGCATGTTTAGAAAGTTACTTGGTACAGATCGTAGTTGAGAACTAGTTGTAAGGATAACATAGTAGGCTGCCGACTACCTGCCAAGTTTCTATATTATGTCACAAATTATGCAATAAACTCTTGCTTCTCTCGACTTCATTACTTTCTGTGCTGAATGTATTTTTCTCAAAGAAAACATTAGCCACCACGAAACCACAAATGAGAAGGAAGGCAAACAAAAAGAAATGTAGTTGGCCCTGCAGAATGACAGCCTGTGATCTATAGAATTACTATATTAACACTTTCAGCAGCAGTATTCTCTCAAGGAGAAGGAGGTTACAAAAAAGCTCACACCATCTTCACAAACATGAGGGACAAACGTGGTATCTATATCTGTACAGTGAATCACAGGAAAACATTAGTGAGAAAAGTATACAGAGAATTACTACTGCTTCTCTGAATCAAAGAAAAAAAGTATGTAAGAGTCTGCATTTCAATTCAAGATTACGAAAACTTACGTCCTCTCAAATGCAGTTTACACTTTACAAAAATTGCATTTTTCCCCAACTAAAGCAGCAGATGGAAGTAAGAACTTTCTTGCTAGAAGGTCCACAGAAACAAGAGAGAAAATACCCAGTTCATTTCTAAGGAATATTTATCTATCTCTGTAGGAGATACAAAAATCTCCCCGGTAATATACTTCTTTCGTTTTCTTCCTGGTTTTAAATAGTTTCAGAATATTCAGTCTTACTCCACTTTACTCCAGAGTATGCTGATGTATTTGCTCCTTAATCCCTGAGTGAACGTAGAAATCATTTACTGTGATGGTAGTGGTCTATTAGCAGATTACTATTCCCTTGCTGGTCTTTTATGTATCAAATATCACGAAGTGCTCCAGTCTTTCAACATAAAATGGTTCTTACTGTCTTACTTTGTTTCTAAATGACCTGTATTCCTCCCTGAGTTTTTATGGTGATTGCTGTAAAGAGCTGGACATAGTCTTTCACTAACAAAGCTGAACATTACCTTTCTATATTTTGATGCAGAATAGTTACAAGATCTTTGCCTTTCATTTGGTTTCCAGCTAAGTCCTTCTGTATGTTGTGTCCTCACTTGATTTTTCCTTCCCAAATGCTTTGCTTTTGAATTGAAAGTTATGTTAATCCCAGTACACAGAACTAGCTATTTTCCTCCTAGAATGCACCTTCAGCTGTAGTAATTTATTCTTTAATTATATTCCTCAACCATTTTTTAGCATCTTGAAGTATATGTATTGTTATTAAGCATACTTACTGTGTAGTTGAGTGTTCAAAAATTTCTGGTATATGATAATGAACTGCACCATTACCTGTGTGCAATTCCCAAAAATACCTTCTGTCTTCACACTAGAAATTCCTTCTTGTTAAATCAAATCATATAATATATATTCATCGATAAACAACACAGAATAGGAAGCCTGTAAATTTGTTTGATGTGTGTAAGAAGAAGAAAATGTTATTCTAATTTGTCTTTTTGAAGGTGAAGATTCTCATCATGAGGTCTTAATTAGGTGCAGAGAATTGCCACACTAAAGCAATGTGGTTTTAATGATATGCCCAGGGAAACTGTTACCTCCTGCTCCACCAAGCACCATTTATCTGTGCACACCTTTCAAAAACACTGGCCTCTGTGCCACTTGCTCTGGATCAGATAACCTGGGAATGTTATGCTATATCATAAGCTATTTGGCAAGACCTGAAGGTTAACCTTTGAAGGATATCTATGTTTAAGTGTGTTTAATGAAAATGCTTAGATACCAGGATCTTTTATGCTGACTACATATATATATATAATGTGAATTGTGAAATTTTGTGTAGACAATACCTCTGTCTTCTATTTTTAAAGGTAAAATTGACGAGAAGGAGATAATGCTGTTCAGACACGCTGCTCTGGTACACCTGCTGGTGACAGTTCGAGACCTGCTACTAACATGTGGCTTGGATACAGCTCTAGGTTTGTTTTCAGTACTGATTAATGATACTCAGAAACTCGAAGCTTTGTGTATATTCTGCAGACTGTCTCTCATGTTTGTAGCTGTGACTCCTTGCCATCAGGGTATATGCTTAGTTCCTGACTAATAGACCGCTGTTTATGTTATTCTGTGGATTTGTTAAGAACTTCCACATAGATAATACATCTTGTGTCTCAGAATGACAAATTTTCATTGGAATCTCTGTGTGGAAGCTGAGGAATGTGGAAAAATGTCAAGTCCTTTTCTATTTACTGTGTATCTTTTGTGAGTGTGGAGCACTTTCCACATAAAATATTGCTATGCTCTGTGGAAGTGAATTACTTAAATCTGAGAGCACTTAAACAAAATCTTAAGTATTATCTAATGTGTCATGAGGAAAGAGGTTTGAACTTACAACACAGGACTTAGGTAGAAGGGTTTTTTTGAGCTTTTCTGGTCTTGTTCAATCCATTGTATATGGCAATCCATTGTAACCCAGTTTAATGCCTGAAATGATAATGCTGAACTTGTCAAATTCCCATAGTTGTGTATTTTGAATTTTCAGATACCTGTATCAGGATAGATCTATAAGAAATTGAAGACAGTGTTTATGAATGGCCTAGGAAGGTCAAACTCCCTCTGTCTTTATAGGAGATAAAGCTTCAAACCATCTACCTTCAGTCTGAACTATGCCTTGATGGATGATATTTCCTTAAAATTGATGTAAAATGTAAAACATCTGCCATAAACTGAACTGTAGGGAAAAAATTGTTTTGTATTTCCTTAAATATTTCTAGCAATAATAGAGTAGGAAGAAGAATACAGAATGAATATATAAGTAGAATCCTAAGTACAATTCTTTCCAATGATTATACTAAACATTGTAGAAGGATGGGAGGAAGAAAAACGAGCAGTTCTTTCTCCATTGTTTATTGCAGCAGAACCACTCCTAGATGATATATGATATTTACAAAAGTACCTGTATTTCTACATCTGTGCAACAACTCACACAGGAAATTGTACAAGTAAAAATATCTGAAAAAAATTAGAACATTGAGCGACATACTAAGTAGGCCTTGTAGTCTTCGCTGATGTGTTCTGCTGCGTGATTCATCATGTAGTTATATTGGATGTATTTTTTCGTTACGCATTTTCGGATAACCCCAGCATTGTTCACCATTGTCTTGGTTTGAAAGACAGGTATCTGCTAAGGAGGGGCAGGACCTCCTTAGGAAATGTGGAATCCAAATCCCCTCCCTCCGAATTATTATAATTTAAGAAATTAAAGGGGCTTTCAGGCAGAGTTACGGGATAGGGATAACAGTTCTTTACTAGTATTTCTAACAATGCAAACAAACAATAACAATTATAGCTA
>VZUI01088758.1:0-32689 GCA_013401135.1 Cettia cetti | reverse complement strand
GCCCCAGGACAATCCCCTCCCTTGCCTGGCTGGGCCTGGTGCCCCCCAGGACAGGGATGTCCCTCCTGGCTGCCAGGTGCAGAACTCAGCACTTGAGAAGATCCTACAGAACCACAGAATCACAGCCTGGACTGGATCGGGAGGAACCTTAAACATCATCCAGTTCCAACCCCCCTGCCAGGGGCAGGGACATTTTCCATCAAACCAGGCTGCTCAGAGCCCCATCCAACCTGACCCTGAACACTTCCAGGATGGGGCATCCACAGCTTCTCTGGGCAACCTGTGCCAGGGCCTCACCATCTTCTAAGTAAAAAATTTCCTGACTACAGTCACCAACATGAGCACTGCAGCAACCAAGACAGTGGCTCTTATCAAGAGATGGAAGCTTGAGGGTGGACAAACTACCCCTGAGCATTTCTGGGGTGAGGAGGTCCCACTCCACCAGCTTCCAGCACTTCGTACAAACACCACAGCCCTTCATGTGGAGCCTTGCTAAAAAAATCCCTGCTGAACCCATGAAGTAGAAGAGGATATTTAAAGGTCTCCTGTGAAGAAGAAATTTGTCAATTTTTCATCTTGTATGTGTTATTGCCAAAAAATAAAATGCTAAAATATTTACAGAGCTGTTAGTTAGCCACGCTTCGGTGTCTCAGCTCCCTAAGAGACTTGGCCAATACCTGAAAAGTGATGCCTCAAAAACCTCCTTTAAAACTGAAGCATGCTCTCTTTTTTTGATACCAGCCAAGTCTTGGAAGAAGAATTGCACAAATTCAGATATTGCAGGATTAGCAACTGACATATGGCAGAATAAATTAATCCATGATTTCCTTGTGAGCCTCAGTTTGAAGAAGCTGGTTCTGGCTTCGAGGACAATGTCCTAAGATCTACCCAGTGCATGTATACAAAAATAAAGCTGTTGATTTCTAATAAAGGCAGCTGTTATCAGGAAACCAGTGAAGTCTGATCCTGATAAAAGAATATAGTGTTGGCATGCCTAACTTTGTTAGGAAAAAAAAAACCCAAAAAACCCCCACAGTACACAAAATATTTAATAAAATTGCACTGTCATAACTAAAGGATTATCTAATGTGGTTGTGAAAGGGTCTGCTATGGGCCTGTAACTATTTTTCACGTGCCTGGTGTTAGAGTGAAATGTGGGCTTGAGTTTGTCTGGAACAGGTTGCCCAGAGATGCTGTAGAGTTCCCACCTGTGGAGATGCTCAAACCTGGGCACAGTGCTGGGCAGCCTCCTCTGGCTGATCTTGCTTGAGGAAGACTGGATGATCTCCAGATGTCCCTCCAACCTCAACCCTTCTGGGAGTGATTCTGTGAAACAGACTGACCCAGGAAAAGGGTAAGGATCAGAGAAAAGGGGTTACGACAGGCCAAACTGAAAATTATTTGCTGCCAAAAAAAAAACATCAACCCAAAACAAAACCACTACATTAGGATGTACAAAACAGAAATCCTTTTATATGCCACTTGGAGAAGATCTCTGCTGGAAGGCCACTTCTAGTTTTGAGCACCAGATTTCAGGATACAATGGGTCAGCAAAAGAAATCCTCATCAGCAGAGATCCCCAACAATCTAGGAGGAGTTTAACCTAGAAACAAGAGGCTAGAGAATTGTATTTAAGCAGTAGACTTGCAGAGATGAAGGAAATAAACTGCCCAGCCACATCTTCTGTGCAAATATTGGTTACACAAAAAAACCCCCACACATCAAAAAACCCAAAGAGTCCTAGACTTCCTCCAGAAGTTGTTCAGCCTCCACTACAGGCTTTTGAGAACAGATAAAGCACCTCCAAGGAGGCGACAGTGGCACAATGGAGCCATGGGAGAGAGGTATGGGAGTACTACAGCTTCCAGATCCCTTGGAGCCCTTTTTAATGCTTACATGAAATGACAGAGCTTTGAGGAAGAAATATTTCACTGAAAGGTTCAACAGAGTCTGAGGTAACCACCTACAGCTACAGCTTCCTATGCCTTTAACTCACTATCTCCTTTGTTTTCACAGGTAAACTATCATCTCACAAAATTCATTAGATCAACACTATCCCTGCACCTTAAAGGACTAAGCTTGAATAGCTGGGCTCATCAAGAAGTAAACAGTTTTGTGACCCACATTACACAGGTCAGGTAGGCCTAGAGGCTTCCTTCACTCACACTAAGACACACATTTCTGATAGCTAGGAGTCACAATCTGGCTTACAAGACCAAGTGAGAGGGTCTAGTTTACACGAGAAGGCAGCCAGTACTGAGAATCTGACCAAGGAAAGATAAATACCCTGTAAACATAAAGAACTCTGAAGATAAAGAAGATGTTGTCTTCTTTATAGTCACCCCAACAAAAGAAATTAGGCCCTATAAGCAAAGATAAAAGAATCTCCAGGTCAATCTAGAATCTCCAGGCATCTTCCAGTTTCTCCATTAATAAACAAGATAAAAATATTTTAAAATTGTGATGCGAGTTTTCACTTTCTCTCTCTCGTCACACAAGATACAAATAAAAAAAGAATATTGGCAATTTATAAGCAAAATTCTTACCGCATTTCGACATGCAACATTGGTCTCACTTCTGTACGATTAAATAGACTATTTACACACAATACATATATATCTCTCCCTCTGTATGCACATGCATTGGTCCTAGCCTAGGCATCAAAGGCCACATGTGAGTTCTCTGGGTCAAATCTTGCTCAAGCAATTCCAGTCTGAAAGCGTGTTGTCCTTTGGATAGCTGAGGAGCTCAGTTCTTGCGAATGTCGGCGTAGACCACAGACTCGGACTTGTTGATCTTGTCGCTGTGCTGTCCCCCGGAGTGATCTAACTGCGCGTAAATGACTGGGCCCTGGGGACAAAGGAAGAGCCACGTCAACTCGGGCAGCCCGGCGCAGGCTGCCCCGCCTTCCAGGGGGCTGCAGCAAGGAGAAAGCTGAAGCGACACCACAGAGCTTTTATGACTGCGAACGGCACTTGGAAGCAGGTGGAATGAACCCCGGGCTGCACGTGAGCTCTAGTCTGCCACCTTTCTCCTCTCAGGAGCATGCCAAACAGCGCCCTCGCCTCCCTCCAGAGCTGCCTGCTCCCTCCGGAGCTGCCTGCCTGCTCCCTCCGGAGCTGCCTGCTCCCTCAGAAAGCAGAATCCAGGATCCCTCGCTCTGAAAAGCGGCAACTCTTAGGTGCTATGGAGCAAAGACACGTGGCTTAGTCAGATGCATGCCAGATTTCATATTGTTCAAGAGGAGCTGTGCTAGAGGTTTACCAGTCAACAGCAGAGTGTACTTCCCAAACTGCTACTCAGGTCCTGTAAATCCCACTTGGATAACAAGGGAGAGGATAAAGCTGCAGACACCCTGTGACTCAAGTCACTGCCTAAGCCAGGGACGGGGCCAAGACTTACATAGCAGTGAGCCAGGAGGTGCCAAAATGGTGCAGCAATACAGAACTCTTACCTGACTTCCTAGCCAGCCCAGGCAGCAGCAGCTCACAGACACCTTGGGCAGGCACGGCCTCACATCTTCGTGGCATTTGCTGGGGTGCAGGGGAGGACATTACAGCCCTGTCTTTCAGCTGAATGCATGAACACTTCCTAAAACACCACACCCTCTAAAACAGAGCCCAGGGAAAGGCAGCTGCAGCTACTGGAGACAGGCTGAGGACAGGTCTGCAGCCTCCACGGAGCAGAGGTCCAACAAGACAGGTGGGACCTTGATGGAGCTGCAGCTCCCACGCTGAATCCTCCAACTGGGACAAGCACAGGGCTGCCACCACCTCCCAGGTGACCCCAGCAGAGAGACCACACACCCCATGCAGGAGGCAAAGGGACTGTCTTATCTGGGGATGAGTGGGGGGAATTAAAAAGACAGAGCTTTCAGTTTGGTTGTGGCTTTTCCAGCAGTTTTTCCTTCAAAACCTTTCATCCATTTAACTGTTCTGGTTTCCCTTATATCCCAGGAAGAAGTAGCCTTCACTGGCCCTCCTCTACCCCCTTCTTGCCAGTACTTTTCAAAACCTGACAAATTAGGAAGCATTTGTATAGACCTGACACAGAATTTTTTCCATCTATTTTCCAAAGTAATTATGAGCCAGGGATGAAAACAGAATTTCTGTACAGAAAATTAAGCCCTTGAAGGACCACAGCTACCTTTCTGCACAGCTGTGTTCCCCCCAGCAGAGTGGCAAAGCTCACATCTGATAGATACCTTGTTCCTTTCAGAAGTAATTTAAATCCACATTTTCTTCCTTCTGGTAAAGTATTTCCAAAGTAATAAAGAACAGAGGAAGAAGATGGACTGAAGGATGAAAACTTGCAAGTAGGTATAAAACCCTGAATATAAACAACACACAGAGAAAATGGAAAAAAGGACACTAACATCCTAAAAAACCCTGGATTTCAGATCTCATTATAGCCACTTTTTAGAAAATTTCTCTGCTATTTGCTTTCATGTTGCTCTGGTCTCCAAAACTGTATTGAGATTACTAATTCCAATCAGATCACAGTGTCTTTATAAACTTCAAGGCTAAGTAACCCTGAAGTTTAATTGCAAGCAATTTTGGAAATCTCATCTCCCTGAGGCCAGAGGTCAGGGGTATGATAGATTCAGCTTGAGAGCACTACCAGTCAAAAAAAAAAAAACCAAACAAAAAAACCCCAACAAATTAACTGCATAAGGTACTCACTGTGTCATTCCAAATTTTGTTCAAGTGATTCTGGTGGGTGAATTGTCTACCAGTGGAGTTCACTCAGTATCAGTTACCACTGTACTGGGTTTTTGCCAGTTTAAATATAGTCACTGTGCTGCAAGCAGCATGTCAGTGGTGTGGAGAGACTGACTGCTGTGATCAGCTGATCCAAGCCAAGCTATCATTGTCTCAATGTGTTCACTGTCAGTCACCTAAAAAAAGTGATAGATAGCCAACACAGAGAAAAGGAGGGACCAAGGATTTATTGCAGTGCTCATCTACTTGATTTGCTGCCAACTGATTCTCTACCTGACTATAAGTGTCCCCTGGATCCTTTTAAAAACAGTCTAAATAATTCAGAAATTTCATCTAATCCCAAGTAAGCTCATCCTGACTCTTAGACCAGATGACAGACCAGCACTGCTATATAAAACCAGAATTTCCTGAAGCCCTGCAATTTTCCTACTCAGAACTGAAGGCAAAAGAGTAGCAGGTGAACCTGCTAAGAGTTTGCCAGCAGAGTCACAAATTGCAAGTTACAGCAAAGAAAAAGGAATTACAAAGTTACACCACATGGTCCAACAGGAGTCTACAGAATTTTCAGATTTCTCAGATTCTCAATGATGTTGCAACTACGACAGATTCAGGCTCTGGGAAAGTTATCTGAAATTTCAATCAAGATTCTTGGCATCAGAAACTGCTCCTTCTCAGGGTCCTGAGATCCAAACAAGGACATCCATGTGGGAAATCCACGTAGTTCCTGCCCTCACTGGAAATCGTTTCTTACCCACACAATTAACAGTCCTGGCAGAAGAGCAGGCCTGCTAGAGAATGATGGCACAGACAAGAACCAGCACAGACAAACCTGACAGGACAGAACACACCTGCTGAGAAGGAGGGCACAGTGAAAACAAGTGGAGCTGATTCAAGCAGCTGAACACTCACAGAACCAGATATGCAAACTCCAGAAAGCAAGGTCCACACCTGAGTAACTTGCACTCAAAACACAAAGGAAGTGCAGGCTCAGCACACTTTCAGCTGAGATGTGATGCAGACAAATATTCCACCACTAAATCTTGAAATGATACATGAATTTAGAAATGAAAAAACTTCATTTAATTAATTTAAATGCCATTTGGAGAGTGAACACCTCTGTTACTGTTTCTAACTTGCAGAGGCAGTTTTGTTTGTATTCACAGTTCTTCTCCACCAGTGAAGTACAAAGCATTCATTCACTTCCTACACATCCTACGTTGTAAAAAAGCTACAAGGAAGACCACAGGCCTCTGCTGTTTGACCACAGCACTGACTGTGGGAACCACCTCTAAAACTGCCAGGCATTCCAAGAGAAAAGAGTGTGCCTGAATCAGCAAACAGCCTGCAACAGCTCTGGGAACTGCTAGGAATTAATATCTGCCTTTCACCTGCACAACACCTCAAAAGCTTGAATACTACCACTCATTTCTTGATCACCAAGAAACACCAGGTTTTACTTGTATGGATCAAAGATTTCAAATGTGTTGATTTGCATGCTGATGTGAACCCTAAAGAAACAACTAAACAATGGCTAGAAGCTAACAATGTAAGTGTAGTCAACTGAAATTATGCTTCCTCACTTGTTTAAATATCCTGTTCAAAATCTGATCTACCCTGATTTCACTGTGGATCTTTTTAAAGAGAAGTAAATATGTTTAGTTGTTCTGTGGGCAAATGTTCAACAGGAGGTAGAGGAACTACTTGTGGCTACAAATGTCTGCCATAAAAAGAAACTCTGCTTGCCTAACAAAACAGATTAAAAATCCAAAAACTAAACTAAAACTGAACAAAACAAAAGCCATTTGCAGTATTTTTCAGTTGAGGTCAGCAGTGTTCACACTTTGTGTTCTCCTTTAGGAACCTACCTGCAGGGAAAACTCTGTCAATGAACAAACAGACTGGAGTGACTACAGAAGGGCAAGAGCACCCTGGTTCTGATTTACTTTAGATTTAGTTTAGATTTACTCTGCTGCTCCTTCCAGCACACTGAGACTCAGAACCCTGGGCACATGGAAAGGTGAGGACAGCACAAGTTTTCACAACAGAACATTGGTGTATTTTTTGCTCTCAAGATGCAAGCACAGAACAGCATCTGTGTGTAGCTCTCAGGGCTCTTGCAAGTTCTTCTTCATGCCACAACAATAATTAGATAAAACTTCTTGGGTTTTTGACCTATGGATGTTGACTCCAACTGCTACCATATCATAAATCCCACTGTGCTGGTTTTGCAAATTAAATTTTTTTTTTGGAAAGGGGGATGGTGGCAATCATCTGTCTCATTCACCCATTCCAGAAGCATCTCCCATGATCTGGAAAAGACACGGAGCCTGCTGCTACAAGACCTATTCCAGTCAAAATCTGACTATATTTAAATGCTGATTATATTGCCTCTGTTAATAACTGATCTCTGAATGCAGAAGGCAGTTTTGTGGGCCTGTGTGCTAAAGCTTTGGAAATACTGTACAGCCCAGAGCAAAACGTATTTCAAAACCAAACCAGAGGCCCAGCAGAGTAGGAGCTTTGACTTTAGTGAGCTGACTGTTGGCACATTTGTTTTTTTTTTCCTGTGGTGTTAATACATTAACACACATCTCCATTATTTTGTCAGGAGAATTTAAGAGACCAGGTACTAACTTGCACACACGATACTGCAGCCACTTGCTAAAAGGTGGCTAATCAAGAAAAAGTCCATTTTGAACCTTAACTCTCTCAGGACCTGTATTTTCACAGGAAAACTGCTAGGAATACTCAAATCAAGAGGGAAGAAACAGCTTCCACGTAAGGAAATCCTGTACTACTCACAGGTAATGATCCACTGCTTAGAATCCCTGTCTGACTCATGCTCTGTCCCCTCCCATGGGATGCTAAGTCTGGATAAAAGCCACTTTTTTCCCTTCAAAGTCAACAGAACTTTGCCAGCTGCAGCAAGCTCAAAGAGTGGCACTATCAAGCCCACAAAAGTTGGGAGGCTCAGGCAAGGAGTGCTCTCAGCAGCACAAATGATCTGCAAACTGGTCAGCATCTGGCTCCTCCCCTTGTGAAGGAAGTACGTGCCACGGAGCATGAGAGTGCAAGGCAAATCCCTCCCCATTCCCATCCCAGAGCAGACTAGGCAGCCTGATGGGGTGATTCGTACCTGAAAGCGCTGCATTGTGTCTGTGTTAAACAGATAACTCTCTGGCCACTCCTCATCCTTGCACTTCACTGCCACCTGTGTACGGTAATGCTCAAGATCACAGCCACGGTGTGATCTAATTTTTTATAATTTAGTAAGGAAAGGGCATAAAACTCCAGCTCAGCCCACAGGAAGATGCTGCCCCTCCAGCTGCACCAAGCCTTCCACAGCAGAGCTCACCAGTCGCGGCGTTCTGCGCGCCCCTTGTCCAGCACACGCACCTCGACCAGCAGAGAGCCCCTAACGCACGAATCCCACCCTGCCTGGAGGTTTTCCAGAGCAGCTGCCCCAGGCTGGGGGGAATCCTGCCTCGGGGAGCAGCAGCAGCAGCAGCAGTTTACCTGGTGTGATCTGGCGGGCACGCTGTTTACCAGGCCCTCTGTGTCGGAGGGCGCCTTCTGCGGAGCCTGCTTAATCGGAGACATCAAGCTCTCAGAGGTACTGCAGCTGACGAGGTGGCAGAGCAGAGTTTGCACGACAATGGTCAAGAGGCACACGAAAAACAAAACAAAACAAAACAAAACAAAACAAAACAAAACAAAAAAAAAACAAAGCAAAAAAAAAAAAAGAAACAAAAACAAAAGACGAATGATGGCAAGATGAAATGTGGCAGGTAACGCCAAAGTAAAAAAATGAACGTAATGGATTCTGAAATAAACACACACAATTCTCCATCTCTCCCGAGACATTTCTCTGTCCTTCCTCTGAGTTTCATTAGTAAGCAACAGGAAGGAGCAGCTTAGCATAGGACAGCAGCTCCTCCACAACCCCTGGTCCTTAGATACTCCCATTCAACTCAGCCTCTCTAAAATCGTGTGTTTTCTTCTCAGTTAACAGTGGTAAACAGCAATTATCTTCTAACTAGAAGTCAAACAATCCCAGTCGCTGAGGCAAGTGTTGTACCAGTGCTACAGTTAGAGTCAACACTTGCAAGAGCCACCAGCTCTCTCTATACCAGCAAGGTACTTCCTACCCAAGTTTGCATTAATTCTCTTGCTTTTATAGTTAGGCTGTGAGCCCAAAATAATTCTCCCAGCAGGCACCAGTCTGTGGAACAATTACCTCAAGAGTCACACAGGACATTTATGCTTTGTGCCCTCATAAAGCTACTTGAATATCTAATCAGGCAAATCTTGGTTTTCAAAGAAAAGAACTGTCTTGTGGTGAGAGAACCAACACCCCAAAAAGAAGGCTGCTGGTTTTCACTCTCTGATTGCTTCTTTTCATCTGCTTAAAGCAGGACTGAAAAGAAAGCAAGCCTGTGACAGAAAAATTAATACCACAGAGCAAATGCCCTTCAAGTTGGTGACTTCTGGGCAAAGCAGTGATGGGTCTCTCAGTGCTAGGTCTACCTCCTTGTAGCAAAGCACCCAGGAGAGTTAAGCAGCCACCTCCTTGGCAGCAGTCACAGGAGTGCCCTCTGCTACCACAACCCTCTGGCCACTGGGCACCCTTTTCTGAGTCTTTGTAGACAGTGTATAAAGTGAGTACAGAAACAGATGAGGACAGTGACATTAGGCAGACCACTTCCTCACAGGGCAAGCATTTTTTACCCTTTGGTAGGTCTTACCATAGCAGATTTAGCTCCTCATACATGCAGCAGTTAGAATTAAAAAAAAAAATACTACCCTAGCTATCAAGGCAAGGGGTCTTCACTGTCTCAGAGACAATGCATCCCTTCTGTTACCAAAATTATGTAATCATTAATTGTTTTATTCACAAAACTCCTCTGATTTACACTATCTAAATGTTATCATTCAGGCTTAAGCAACTAATATACTTTGATCCCTACAAGCTTTCCAACACCCAAGCTGTCTGTTTATGGGGAATTTACTTTTATTTGGACACAGAAAGAGCTCTGAATTTCCTGTGCTTTAGTCAATGCACTGGCAAGTTCACTGTTGGAAGAGATGGAGGAACACCATCTGGGATAAACAACAACTCCACCCCAGCCAGACACGAGACAATGAAACCCAAGCGCCCAGTGAAATGCATCCTCCCTTTGCCAACAGATTCCAGCACAAATGACAGTGATGTTAGTAGAGAGCTAGCTGGTTAGTCAGCAAAGGAAGAGGAAATGTGTACACACACACAGGTATTAACAGCAACCACCAACTTGATTAGTTACCATGGTGTCTAGTGGGACTGGAAGAGAAGACCCAGCCCTGTTACATTCCCAATCTGGCGTCTATATCAGGATCTCTGTAAGGAGAGGAAGGTAAGCAGGATCCGATCCCAGCACACCAAGGCAGAAAGAAAACAAAATAAACAAAACAAAAAACCCACCAAAGTCAGAGCATGAATGGAAACCGTGGCCATGCAGGGGCTCCAGGTGCCACGCAGGGCCCCAGCCCACCTCAGTGCAAGGCAGAATGGTTATCTAGGAGTAAGTGCTTCTCTCCACCACCACACACCGGGTTAGCGTCATGGAGAGGACAGTCGGCAAGTTTGGAGGGGCTCACAGCACACTTGGGTTCTTTCTACACGTCATGCAGAGCTGGCATGGTCAGTGAAAGCAGGGCTTAAACCTCACAGATTACTTTTCCCAAGAGAGCAGTTAAATCTGCTACAAGGAATCACAGTGCATCAACTACTGCTCCAGGCTCAGCACCAAGGTGTGTCCTCCAGCAGGAAGACACTGGAGAGCAGGTCGGTGGGAAGCAGGGCAAGCAGGCCACCTCAGGCACACTGACACTGCAGGGTTCTTTTCAGTTCTTAGGGGAAGGACACATGCAGAAAGGGAAAACCAGGCTTTCCACACACTTCTGAGCACACACAGCCACCCTTGCTGTATTTAGCCTTACCATTGGGCAATAGCCAACTCACTTTGTCTAAGCTCTCCAACTGGGAAAAGGACAGGGCAAAGTTTAATTTGGAAATCCCCACAAGCTTATTTTTGGAGTTATTTTCTTATATCCCACAGGCACCCAAAGAACCTGCAATAAGCAGGAATATTTGTTGGGCAAAGAACAGAAGAAACTTGTAGGTTTTGGGGTTGTTTCTAAGACTACATACATAATTTTCATTCTTTCTTAGAGAAGCAAATTACCAGCTAACTAGAGAGGAGAAAAAAGGAAGCACCTCCTCCACCAGCAGCAAATTTCATCACCACAGGACTCTCATCTGCCTTTGGCAGTTCTTGTTGCTTTTTCATATGCCCACTCAAAGAACTGTGCTTCACTTTGGAGTTACCTTCCTAACACTAAAAACCCTGCAGGGATGGTAACAGTTGACAAAACACAGACAGTGAATGAGAGTGGATGCAGAGTGGCTACTCCTTCCTTACTTTCAAGTGTGGTGATGAAGGGGGCAAGTATTTTGGTCTAGGCTTAGGAGGCAGACCCTGGTGACAGAAAAACCCAGTCCTAATCTTAACACACAGCATTCCTTAAAAGTGCATGTGTGGTGCTTTTCCTTTGGAGGTGGGGTGGAAAGGAGAGCTGGAGGGAAGGGGAACAGTCCAGAGCTAGGGGGTCTTGGATTAAATACTCTGAGGGCATATATCCTGGTGTCTGGAGATCAACTTCAACACCTAGTGATTTTCAGGTGCCACTCATGGTCAGTAAGTCTCTTCAAGCACAGTACAGAGGTAATCACTAAAGGCAGACGATCACAGTTCCACATGACCGTGCCTATCTCTAGCTGTGATTGCCAAGGCTTGGCTGAAACAACTCCAACCCCCCTTGGAGCCCTCCCTCTGATCCTGCTGCTGTTCCTCACATCAGCCACGGGTGAGGAGGGAGATCTCTTACCCAGAGTATCGTTTTTTAGAGTTGTTCTTTCTGATGACAAGACACACGACAATAGAGATGAGCGATGAGAGACCTGTAACCGTACCGATGGCTATCCCTGCCACGGTGGCAATGGGGAACGCAGGCAGGCTGTCTGCGGAGAGAAGGGAGAAAACATTCAACTCTTCTGCATCCCCTGCCCAACAGAAGTGCAAAGCACAAATGCCCTTGTGTCTGGATTTGTTCAGAGCAGGAGGGACTAATGTAACACCCAGGAATTACAGCATGCAGCCTAAGTGGCAGCGGCAGCAGGCAGCCAGCAGAGTAACGCACGAACAGAGCACAGGCCAGGAGTGTTCTTAATGTCACCGTTCTTCAGGAGAGAGTTCATGTTGAACCAAAGGTTTTTACATGTCAGGGAACACGAGTGACAATGAGGACAACCCTGTCTCATTTTGCACCTGAAGGGGAAAAAAACCCCAGGTTACAGCCATCTGGCAATTCCCAGCGAGGTCCACAGGAAAAGGCAGGGACGCTTGGAAAGCAGATTTGGACGCAGCACATCGCTGACCCACTGGGAGTGCTGAATGCTGAGTGTTCTCCAGGGAGCATGCAGCACACAGCAGAGTTCCTACCCAAAATCACTCTTAGCAGTGTTTATAATAGACCACTCTGGTGTCTCAAAATACAGCCCTGTACATTTTTATAGACTCATTTTTTTTCCCTTCTTAAGTCAGGATCGTTGTACAATACCAGGAAAACACGTAGAACACGGTACTGCTTTACTCACGTTTTCCCTAATATTATTGTGGGGGTGAGTAGGCCAAAAAAGAGCAGCCAGAAACAAAAGCCAATCAGAGAATGAGTATGAAATACTTACAAGTCAAAGAATACACAGACTACCATTAAGCTTTCCCCAATGAGAAATGAAGCCCTTTCCTTCCCCCCACCTCGTGGTTAACACAAGGAACGTCTCAGGCCAGAGGGCACCTTACAAGACTCCATGCTACTCTAGCTACTTGTGCCAAATGGAAGTGAATCAAAAGAAAATCCAACGGGCAAAACCTATGCCTATATAGGAAAACCTGTTTCAGACACCTGCATCTGATCATCACAGAATTGCTGAGGTTGGAAGGGATGTTTTGAGACTGTCTAGTCCAAACCCTCTGCTTAAGCAGGGCCAAGTAGCACAGTGTGCTCGATACTCTGTCCACTTTGGACTGGGCTATCTCCAAGGATGGGACTCTTCAGGCAAGCTAGTTGTCATGGTTTGACACTGGCCCAATGCCAGGTAGCCACATGAGTCACTTGCTCACCCTCCCCTGTCACACCTGGGCAAAGGAGGGAAAAGAAAAAAAAGTTAACAAAGGCTTCATGAGTGAGATAAGGACTGGAGAAATATTTCAAGGGCAAAACAGGCTCAACTTTAGTTGCAAAGTGAAATTTATTGCTAACAGAATCAGAAGAGGATAATGAGAAATAAAATAAGCCCTTAAAACATCTTCTCCCCCCCAGACCCTCCCTCCTTCCCACTGACAGCACAGGGAAACAGGACATGGGAGTTTTGGTCAATTCATCACCTAGATTTGCTTCTGCTGCTTTGGGAGAGGAGTCCTTACCCTGCTGCACTGTGGGGTCCTTCCCATGGGAGACAGTTCTCCATGAACTTCTCTGGCATGGGTCCACTCCCACTGCACCTGCTGCAAACATGAGCCCCTTCCATGGGCATCCAGCCCTCCCAAAACTGCTGCAATGTGGTCTCTCTTCCCACGGGGCAGAGTCCTCCAAGGACAGGCTGCTCCAGCCTGGAAGCAGGGCCCTCTCAACCCGCTCTCCCACAGGATCACAGCCTCCTACAGGCATCCACCTGCTCCCACATGGGCTGTGGATGGATCTCTGCATCCCTGGTGGATCCACAGGGGCTCAGCTGCTTCACCACAGTCATCACCAGGGGCTGCAGAGGAATCTCGGCCACAGTGCCTGGAGCATCTCCTCCTGCTCCTTCTCCGCTGACCTTGGTGCCTCCATGTTGTCTTCCCTCACATATTCTCACCTCCTCCTCTTCTCAAACCAGAAGCAAAAGCTCCCATGATCTTGTTTTGATTTTCTTCTTAAATATGTCACCACAGAGGCGTTAGCAGCCTCTCTCCTTGGCCCAGTTCTGGCCAGCAGCACATCCATCTTCAGAGCCATCAGCCATTGGTTCTGCTGGACATGCTGGAAGCTTCCAGCAGCTTCTCACAGGAGCCATCTTTGTGACCCCCCTGCTACCTAAAACCAGGCTCTGCCAAACCCATACACTAGTCCAGTGTTCAACCACAGTAAAAATGTGGGGGTTTGAGTGCAGACAGAATTTTCATTTCACTGAGACCATGTCAGTATCAGTTTTATGAAAGAGGCAGGAAAGTGAAGCTTCCATTGCTCCTAAGTTCAAAGACTTTCACATCATTCTAATTTTTTGCCCCACGTGTGTTCACACCAAAGATCAAACATCCCCAGGTAACACAAGCTGTCTTGAAGAGTGTTAAGCAGCTTCCCGTTACAAGCAGTGTCAGCCTAATGTAAGAACTTGGAAATCCCTATGAATTTCTGCTGTTTGGGCTTTAAATGGTAGTCCAGTTTCAGAGTCTACTGAAAAAACAGTCCTGCTTTTCATCCCTGCCAGTAGAATTCTTCCAAGACATTTGACAGAGCTGTTTGTGCAAACACCATGTAGGTACTGCAGTGAAAATCTGCTCAGTTAGTATGGCAATTTTTAAAAATTGGGCCACCATGGAACTTCTAAAATGTTTAATCCAAAACCTAAAGCTAACCTATCACCTACCAGATCATTGAAATGTGCAAAGAATGAATGTGGCTTTGAACAGTTTACAACACCAGACGTACGAGTCAGAACCATTAGATGCATACATCGTAAAAAATCAATATGCACAAGTGCCATCATGTATTTATTCCAATCAAAAAAACTTGCTCCAGCTCAGTTCAGGATGAGTTACAACCTGTTAGAAAAGCTTGAAAACCCATTTCCAGTCTTTCTAAGAAGCTGAAGACAAGTTTTTCCCACAAGTATTTCAAATATTCAGAATCAGAAGAGATTTTCTTCCAGATGCCCACTATGGAGGAGCCAGCATGCAAGTCTGTTGAAAAATATCAGCTGAATTAATGTACTGAAGTCAGTCTTTAGTTGCTTAATCTGGGTTAAAAATCTGAAAAGGCTTTTCCAAGACAGCCTGACTTTGCCAAACCAGCAGCTGCTTTACTGCTTCTTCATGGTGGCTACCATTGTGAGAAAATAAAGAGACCCTATTTTATATAGGCCTCAAACTTCCAAGAAACAGGAAGTTCTAAGTGATGGCTGGACCTCCAGAGGTCCCACCCAACCCAAGCTGGTCCATGAAGAGGAAAATTAGATAGAGACCTTGTCTACACAAGAACATGGAATGACCTCGTGAGCAGGGGCATGCACCTGCTCTAGCAGCAGTATCATTCCAATTAGGACACACAGATAGGTATCTTCCCTAACATATTAAAACTAATGGAATAGCTGCATCAGCATGGCCATTTATTAATTCAACATTTACTCTTGTCCTTCTTAAATTATAAATTTGGAAATGCAATTACTGTAACAATCATTTCATTGTAGGAAAAACATCACATTTTGGCTGACCTCCAGCTGAGGTAGAACAATCAAATGTTTTGGATGATCAAGGGAAATGAAGAGTCAAATTGACAAACAGAATCTTAGTGCTCTTGAACTGTGACTAATGTTATCAAATGCTAACCAGAAGCCTCACATAACTGCAAGTAGCCAGGCTTTGAAGTTTGTAAGGGCCACCATGGATTCTTTAAGAACACCTGAGTAAAAGAGACTGAATGCACATTCAACACAAACACCTTTGCATGGAACACAGTAGCATTTCACTTTCTGTACGTTGGGACCAGATTTATAGATTTGCATTCCATTAAATATACCACAAGGGTTTCAAAAAGAAGAGTGTGCTACCTTTTCTCCTTGCTCACCAGATTTCATTGGTCACCCTAACCCTTGATGCAGCATAATGCAGGAAATATATTCATAGGACTTAAAAATGAGAAGATGTGTTTTCATCAAGCCTTCCACGACCTTACCCTAATAATTGTTTAAACCATAGGAATTTGTGGGCATAGAGGAAAACTGTACAACATACAGTTCTTAAACAGCTGACAGACACTGGTTCCATTATTAGGATCTGGAAGAAGAGAATTATAAAAACAGCTGCTCCCTCCAGGCTACTCCCCCACCCCCAAGAAAAGTGATTTAGACAAGGAATGGAGGGGAAAAAAACCACAAGTGAGAAGGAAAAAAAAACCCATGTAGGATGAATGAATACCTTTCTCCACAACTCTAACTCGGATTTCTCCTGGTTTGACAACAATGTCAGGCGGGTTCTTGACATCGCAAATGTACGTGCCGTTGTCCCGGAACTGCATGTTTGATATAGTGATAGAAGCATCTTTCTTGTTTAGATCTCCAGCCCAAGTGATCCTGTCTTTAAATGGTATGTCCTTTCCAGGGTATGACTTCCCATTTGAGTAATAGAAAAACTGCAGTCAAGGAAAAGAGGATAGAAGAACAATCCAATTAGCAAGTAGGGAGCCACCGTGCTTCTCTCACTGTCACAGCATCCTCCCAGAGCCAACTGTGTTAGACACAGGCAGTAGCTGAGGTTTTTCCCCTCCTGCCTTGTTGCCTCTAGATCACATAACCATGCTTGTACCTCAACCATACCAGCACAAGAGACTGCAAGCCTCAGTTTTCTGCCTGGCTTGATTTGTTTTGTGGTTGGATTGGCTGGGGTTTTCTTTTTTCTGTTTTGTAGGGGACAGAGTTTTGCAGACAAGGAGGTGGGGGAAAGAAAATAACCTGGTAACCTGGTAATAATTAAAGGACAAAACAGTCCTGGAACACAGCCATCTGTCTTTCAGGCACAGGAAGCTGCCTGCATCCTAGCAGAAAAAGGATACCAAGTTTCCCATCTTGTGTTTTGCTGTGTGTTACTGGCAACTAAAGCGCAGCTAAATTAACATGCAATACTCTCCCTTCCTTCCACCCCCTCAGAAAATCCCATGACCAATTTAGAGTATATCTAGTTGTTTTCCAGAAGCCTTCAAGTAACTAAATATAACTGTTTCCCAATTTTTAAGTGACTAAGCTGCACATTGGCTCTGCACTCCCTATACATGACCAAAACTCCTTGAAGAATAAACCTCTTTAGTACAGACTAAGGAGGAACTGTGTATTTCCTAACTATACCTGCCCAAGATTGGAATTTAGAGCAGAAGTGCATGGACTTGTACAGGACAACCCTGCTTTCAAACCCATGGGATACCCTAAGAGAGGCATCAAGGCTGCAGGAGAATTGCAAGAGCACATTCTTTCTTAATTGGATATCCTGCAAGACAGCAAGACAAACCTAATCAAGAATCAACCTGAAATCCCTTCAGTTCAGTCTCCAGCGAATAGTTAAAGAAATTTAGGACACTATTCCAGCTTCCTGTTTCTCCTGCCTTATTTACAAAGCAGTGTCTCTGCCACAGAACAGACTGCCTAAAGACAGTCATATTTCCATTCAAGTCACCTCCTATCCCTTTTCCTTTTCCTGCCCTTGATCTCAGGCTTGCTATTTCACATCCTCTCTATCAGACCTGCACTGTGAATATCAGGCCTTATCACTTGGCAGCAGCACAAATCTTGTCCAGATCAGGTATGTGCACATCATGGCCATCTGTCCTGCTGCAGTCAATCTCATTTGTTGCCTACAGATTAACATAAATTCAATGAAGTATTTCATGTGGTAGAAAGCTGGCCAGCACAGAGGCAGCTGTCAACATTCTGGAGGGACTCTGCATCAGTCTGCAGCTTTTCCAGCTTTAACACAGCAGCACTGCACTACCACACCCCTGTGCACAGGGAAAGTCACCCCACTGGAAGTCTAGAAGGGCAGAGGCAGATTCCTGAGATCTCCAAATGTCCTCACTTGGGGGAGGAGAAATCACAAAGTAAAATCAGCCCTGGAGCACAAGCTAAGTGACTCAAGCCATCCTTTGCCTGTGGTGGAGTGAGATGAGACTTCTTTAAAACACGTGGTGAGGAAAGGAGATGGGCAGGGGAAGCTCCCAGTCAAGTCAGCCTCACCACATGGCCACAGGACTGCCAGTGTGATTCTGAAGGGCACTGGACCATCCTTGTCAAGAGAAGCATGGGATTAGCTCAGACAGAAGCTGATCATAAGGCTGATCTTTCAAATTCACACCCACAAAGCTATGCAATGCCATGACTTGGGCTCATAAATAAATATCCCCTCTAACACCTGCCCCAGAGCCTCAAAAGAAACAGGGGATTTAAATCAAATTGTGCTGGGTCACTTCTGCTCAAAGATAACTTGCTTTTCTTTCTGTTGTGCTGATAGCTGCATCCAGGTGGAACATCTGTCACGACTTCAATTCCAAAAAAATGTAATGTGGGGAAGCTGTATGCCTCCAATTGAACAGTGCTGCAGAAAGGGAATGGCAAACCAGGATGTCTGGGGAGAGGAAAACACACAAACAGATGGCTTCTCTTCACCCATCCTGTTCCACACTGGCAGGAAATATGCCCTACTTCCCTAAGCTTCTGCCCAGCTACTGCTTTGGATTCCCAATGGGAAGAGCACCCTCTTCAAAACTAAATATTTATTTCACTGAGAAATCAGCAGCTTGTTCTTCAGAGCTCCAAATACTCAGCAAGATGCTCACTGACTGGTTTTGACCATCTCTGCTCTGAGCAGTGAATAGCTCCTAGAGTTTAAATGAGCTCATGTCTGCAGCAGAGGGAAGGAGACAAACACAAACAGGCTGAGCAACCTGCTGTTGTCACAGCTTCACAGCTGTCCCAGGGTTCCTTGCTCTGCTTCCTCTAAATTCTCACTGGAAGAGGAAGAAGAAGAGGAGGAGGAAGAGGGCTATCAACCTACCTTCTTTGAAGACTTACACCCAAAGGATCTGAGCCCACTTGGGCCCAACACACAGGAACTGAGCAATGACAAACATTATTTGCTAAGTTCCTTGCTAGCCTGATTTTTCACTTGTCAAGTAACTATAATATGAGGATGTAACTGCTTACTGATTTGACATAGTGATTTGAGCTACTCAATTAGTAGCTCAAATTACTGATCTGAGCTACTCAATTCTGTTCTGATTTGAGCTACTCAATTCTGTTCTGAAACCAGGGAGACTGGTGTTACTTTAAACCCTTTCAAACAGAGGCTATGTAGTACACAAGCAAAATAAACAACATGCACAGTACACAACGTAACACTGCAATTACAGTGGTAATTCAAATTCTGTCACTGCTATATTCAGTCAAATGCAAAAGGACAGAGGATGTACAAGATTCCTAGATGCTCATCTACTTCATGAATAGAGGCCCATACCAGCATCCCTCTCCTAAGACTAACAGAGAAACAAGTGTATTTTGTGCTCACTGCACACTCCACTCTTGGCAGCGATCTAGCAGACTGCAATATTTTCATACAACTCTAAAAAAGGCCCCTAAAATCACAGTGATGGACATAAAGCACACGAAGGAGGGTCCAATCTGTGTCTGCTTGCTCCTCAGAACCAACCAGAAGAGCCCAGCTCGCTATCCCAGCTCCCCTCAGCTTACAGAGATGCGGGTGGCTGCTCCCTCTGGCTGGAAGCTCCAGGAGACGGAGGCGGCGCTGCTGATCACCTCCACGGACGTGAACGTGCACGGGAGCTTCGCGTCCGTCCCGTTCTCCACAAACATCTCCTCTGGGGTGATGACCTCCACTGCTGACACTTGGACTGCAGGGGAAAGGCAAAGAGAAAGGAGGAGAACAAGGTTCATCAGTGCTGCTTTGAGAATCAGGAAGTTCACATCACACTGCCTGTGAGGGCAGAAGAGAATAGGCATCAGTAACTCCTGCACCGGGTGATTGCACAGACATTGCATTATACCTGCAACCACACAAGTATAGAGCAGGCCAAGAAAATATTCACTTCTCCTTCCTTGTATTATCTGTGACAGGATGTTTTCCACTCACAGATGTTTCCTCTACAACACTTTGTGGAAGTCAATTCTACGGTGCAAAGGATGAGTTTAAAACTTTTTTGTACCAGCAGACAGCAGGCATTGTAATAATTAAGCCTCATCACAGGAACTAACAACCTGGCCCAGCTATTACTCAGTTTCCTCTCTGGCACACATCTTGTTTCATATCTCCAGTTTTTCCTAGCTGTAGGTAAAACAAAAGCTCACCTCTAGAAAGCTGAGGAGCCAACTTCTCTCACTCCCAGCTATGCCATCTACTCCTGCTCTCTGCCATGCTCCAAGGTCTGTATGTGCAAGGCCTCACAAATAATAACTTGGTTCTAGTTTAGAAGCATGAGAGTAGTTTATTTTTTTCTACCTTACTCACAGTCAAAACAGCAAGCAGACCACAATCACCTTCCAAATGTAAAGTAATTGAGGTTAATATTGTGCTTGTACTCATAGTTTTCCTAACAAGTAGGTAAAATTCATCGTGATTCAGAAAAAGTGTTGAAGATACTCTTTATCTGGCACCTTCTAAACTGCCAATGCCCTGTCCCTATCCAGATTTAAGCAGATACATTCAGCTTTATGTAGAAAAACAAAGCATGATCTTGTGACATCACAAGAGAATGTCTGTCAGGGTTCATGTCACATCCATGTGAAAGCAAAAATCTTGTCAAGTCAGTGTGGGAGGGTGCACATGTAATGTGTTTTCCTGGTACCTCAAATATAAGTTCTGATTTTTACCGTGATTTTGATTAAACCCTGATTTGCAGCATAGAGATGGTAACAGCAATCTACTTCTGTTCATAGGATTTTATGCTTCTGGGCTCCAGTACCTTAAATCCCCTTGTCAGAAGAGGAGAACAAACCTTCCTGCTCCATCACTACCTCAGCTGATTTGTTTCTCAGCTTTGAATACAGTAGCTCAAAGCAGGCAAACCAAACAGAAAGATGCAAGCCTAAGAGGGTTTAGATAAAAAGAAAGGAAAGAAAAACCCAACTACATTAATTCTTCAATCATGAGGTTTGAGTTTTTAGTGAGAGCAAACAGCCCAGCAGCCTTTAGGAGCTGGACACCAAACATCTGACAAGAATGAGCATGCCAGCAGTGGTGGAGAATTGAGCACATCACAGTAATTGCAATAACCAAAACCAGAAGAAACCTCCATTCATTAATTCTGCTGTTCAGAGTCCACTGTTCACTTCTAAAATTCACTGACTCCTCAGTCCCATCAGGTTATCTCTTGATACCTCCTGTCATCACTGCTCTCATTTCCAAGAGAAAAAGTGCCCCAAGAGGGTGGGCAGTAAGGGTGGTGAATTTTCATCATGAGGTTCTATCAGAGCTTCCTTTCTCTTGTTCATACTCTGACTATGGGCCAAAAAATATTCTTTTGTAAAACAACTACCAAATATTTATTTGGAACATACAAAGACTTCTAGCAATCAAATTAAATGAACTGAGAGCTGCTGTGCTTTGTGTATTTTTCCCAGCTAATGGTGTAGAAAAGAAAAATAAAATAAAATAAAATCCATTGTATTAAGTCCAAACCACAGAACAAACCTCCCTTTCAAGCATAAAACAAGCAAGATGCCCTCAGTATTTGTGTAGGAAGAAAAGAGTCTGCACAGACATGGTCTGCTTGTACATGGTACAGAGAACTCCTTGCCACACACAGGCAGTGGGTAGCACAGATCTGCCTAATCTAAAGCAGTCACTGTTCTAACTTACTAGAACTGCAGTGAAGCAAAAAAAAAAAAAAAAAACCAAACAAAAAAAAAACACAAAAAACTTCTCCCTACTTCTTCCTTAGTCTGGGAAGGAAGGAACTATGTAGTCCTGTACAGGTATTTCTATCAAATTGAATTTTCATCTCTCCTATTGTTGGCTCAATTTCATATTCTTTGCTGATTTTCTCCCCTCTGCCTCTTTCACTGCTTCAGAAATATTTTTCCTGCTTCTGTTGCCTTACAGCTTGAGACACAGGCTCCTTAAATCATAACCTGTTTGGTAGAGAGGCCACAAGATCTGCCAGTTGTTCACCCTCAGCCCTCTAATCCCATACTTTTACTGATATGGTGGCTGTTCTACTACCTTGAACTCTTTGGCCTCCACTCTCATAATAAAATCCACATGGATCATCTCCAGCTCTAGCTCTTTTCCTCCTCTTTCCACATTTACCAGGATTACATCCACCTTCCAGCTCCTCCACCTATTTAAATATTCCAGTTGGAGAAAGTTGAATTTTGAGTCATATTTCAGTCACACTTACACACTGCTCTATTCCTGAAGCTTTCTCAGCCATAGTTCCTCTCAAGAGGAAAAATTATCACAGGAAGCTGAGAGAGAAGAGTGCTTTAGGAAGGGAATGTCAGCAAGGTACATAGGGCAAAAATAAACATTTTCTCTTCTCCCATGCATTCTCCTTGATCTCCCATCACCCTGTCCAACTGCCTGTAGCCCCAATATTTCCTTCTGAACACCTCATCTAGCCTTCAGCTACTTTAATTCTTTTCACCAGAAAAATGGTTCTATTTTTCTCACCTATAATCAAAATAATTTGGAAAAAAAACCCCACCTGCACCTCTTCAGCCATTTATTTTAAATCTCTAGTGTTGTTTGAGCAGTTTTACTCCAACTACAATAACTTTCTCCAGCTCCATTTTCAACCCTCACACTGCAAACTCTCCATCCACATCTTCCTTTCCAGACAATCCTCCTGCTCCTGAAACAGGACAAGACACTCATATTCTTACTAACTTAGTACCTTACTTACTAATCTTTTCTTATTTTTCCCATCATGGATCTTCACTCTTCATCAACGCTCTCTCTATTCTCAGGCCTCTCGCCTCAGAGATCTCATCTGCAAGACAAGTTCAAGCTCCCATCACTGCACTGACTCCTCAGATCTGCATCCCTGCTCAGGCTCTGTCTCCTCATGCTCAAGGAACAGCCTCAGTCTGACATCTCTGCCAATGCTGAGCTGTCAGCTCACACTAAAGGGGCCTAAAGCCGAGCCCAGAGCCCTCCACAGCTGCTTTTACCACCACGTGTCTCTCCAACTCAACACCTGTGCAGCACCTCGGACTTTGAACTCTTCCCAGGCCAAAGCAGAGTCTTTCAGAGTTTCCAGTCACCTGTTCAGCTGCCACTAGACTAAAACCTCCAGTCTGTACCTTGGCCTTCGTTACTGTCATGTCCTTTTTGCTCTGGACAGATGGACAGTAACAGACCAGTAAGCACCGAGCTGCTCCAAGGGTGACATGAAGTGGAAATGACACCAGGCACCCATCCCTGTAGCACCTTCTCCTAAATGCTGTTCCTCAGGGTTGGGAAGATCTACTCAAAACCTGCAAAATCCTTTCATTTCCTTTGAGCCTTCCAAAGCATGTAGTAGCTGCATCTGTATGAATCCAACAGTGCCTAAGCTGCCAGTGCTTGGAGATCAGTGCATTTTAAAACTGAAGTCATCCTTCCCTACTTTTACTTGTACTACCTGGTTGCTTACACTTGCCTCACAGTGTAAGATTTAAAAAAAAAATAAATAAATTGGGCAAGTATTGTTTATATTCTACATTTTTTAACGTAGAAATATGGCTGACCATTTAGTTTGGCAGCATATCACAAAGAAATGCCTCTTTGCACTGCAGTTTTACACTAACACGTAGATAATTAAAATTTGCAGACCACTGTTTCTACTGAGATCTTGCATCCAATGAAAATGTTCTGCTAATTAAGACTGTGAACACACCAAAATATACTCAATTCCCCTGCATTCAACTCAATTTGATCACTAGGAGACCTAACAAACCAAGAAAGCAAACAGCTAACACTGTAATCACAGGCATCTTATTTCCACCAGCACAAACACAGCCCACATGGAAACTTTCATCAGATTGCTAAATACTGGATGCTCACGGCTGCTACAGTTCCTGTCCTACACCAGAAAGAGTGCTACTCCTTTCCTCTTGAAATGGCTAATCATCAGTTTATTAAATAATAACTTGCTTTGCATCTCTTAAAGACACTGGTAATACAGCCATGTATACAGTTTATAAATGAAGTTACCTATGGATGAAAGGTCTTGACAAAATGACAGAAAATTCAGTGTTTCAGTATCTTCACTCTGGTCTCCCCAGCGGCCCAGAAGTTCCATCAGAAAGGAGGATGTGTTTTTTTCTAATGACTAAGGGTCTTAAGTCACAAAAACAATATACACTTGAGAATTGGTGCTTTCATTAACAAATACTCTTCCTCAGTGTCAAGTGTCTTGTGACACATCTACTGTTGACAGCATTCCCAGCTACAGTTGCATGGCATTCAGCTCCTTCTCCCACAAAGCAGCTGCTCTGTACAATCAGCACCAAACAACAGCAGCCAGACCCCAACAAAACATCCCAGAATGCCAGAACAAAGTTATAGGCCCTTTACTACAACTACAGGCACTTATGTCCCCACAGACCATTTCTTCACTGTGGATAAAACACCTGGGGGAGAAAACTTACCTTTCCTGCCTAAACAGACAGTAGACATGCCAAAATTGTTCCTCTGTAACTGCACAAGATCTGTCAAAGCACCCAGATGCTGGATAGAACTTCCACACAAAGAATTCCTTCACAGAAAAGTAGAACCCACCCCACAGTTCCACCCAGGAGCAAACCATGGTGGACTTGATAAGGACAACACCACCCAAGTATTAAGAAGCTACATGTGTGCAGCCCCTCCTCATGGAGACTGTCCCTGCAGCCCCTCTGTCACCACGACCTTGATGTCTGCACTCCATGAATTTACACAGGACACAAAGCAACATCAGCTTCAGAAATGATGACTAGACGGTCACACCAATCTTGACATCCAAGTTTCAAAGCAATAAAACCTAAAGTCCATTGCCTCGAAGGAGGACAGAAGAGTTTAATTTCACTCTGAAATGGCAATTCACCAGAACAGCTCTTAGCTGCTGCCACAGCACCTCCCCAGGTTGCCAATCTCGTCAAGTACCCCAGGCTGCTGGAGGAAAGCAAGCTTCCTGTCTGCAGTAGCACAGCCGGTCCTGCAGCACCCTGCAGCTCCAGGGATCGGAAAGCACAGCTGTGACACCAGCCCAGGAACACCTTCCACCTCCTGCCACCATGCTGCTGGAAACCCTCACCCCCAAGCAGAGACAAGCATCTGCTAACGAGACATTCACTTTCTCCTGGCCTCTGCACGTTCAGCTAAGCTCTGCCTGACCCAACAATGAGGGGAAAAATAGCATCTTGTCACCCCAAGTGAAAGGAAAGCAGTTTCATTGAGAAGTCTTGAGCAGGCTGTGGCTAAGCTGTCAAAGCAGACAATAACATCCATGTATCTCAGCACTCCATACACCTACTCTGACAGGACTTAAAGACAAGTCTCCAGAGTCAAACTTTGGTACCTCCTCCTCCTCCCACGCTGCAGGGTCAGTTTCTGGCATGCTCTCCTCCGTGTGATGCAGAGCTGCTCATTGTTCTGCCAAGGAACAGCAAAAGAACCTACGCTGAGATTTACTTTCAAAGCCCATGCTTTAACCAGAAATGAAGAACAAGCATGAGAAACAGCAGAAAAAGCCTGAGCTCCCTTGCCAGACAAGCCACAGATTTCTTGTTCAGTCCTGAGGAAATAATTTCACTGCTATGTCACTCTCTCAGCTCTCTCATCTCTTAAAACAGAGATGCTTGTAAAGGTGCTGAGAGCTATGAACAAGCAAGCAGTGTAGCTGCACAGCTTCATGCTCCTATTACAGCATCAGTCATATGTCAGGTTTGGGCAGACACTTAGTCTTCAGGCAAGTAACTTCTAGTTACTTCTAGTACTTTTCCCTGGGGATGATAAAGCACCACTTCCCTGCCTATGCTGCAGGCTGGGACACTGGTCTGCAGCTCAGGTACTTTCCAAACCACACATGACATTTTTCTGCTCCACAGCCCTGAAGTGGTTTCCCTTCCATGCCCAAGTAAGTTTACAAGTGTTCAAATCCAAAACAGTTCTTGTTGACAAAACAAAGCCATAAGAGTGGAGAACCCAAAAGGGGGCAAGTCAAGTCAAGCTGCTCAAAGTGCAAAGGGTAACTGGAACAGCTGATGGCAGCTGTTCCACCCTCTAACCTTGCAATACTAACAGAGCCACTAACAAACACAGCACAGTATTTTCTGGGCATAAGGAAAGATGCCAGAAAATGGGAACTGAGAATACAGAAAGGCAGAAAAGACAGAAAAGTCTCCTTGAAATACACCAGGTTCTTCCCACAAATAGGGAGCGAAGCTTACTTAACTAAAGATCTGAGAGAAGCTGGGTAGACATCTCAACACATGGCAGAGAGAATAAAAAAAGCATCCCACCATCACAAGCATTTCCTAAAACTGCCATAGCAATCCACTAAAACTGTCACAACTACTGAGGAAATGAGAGTATTAAGGATCAGAAGTTGTAGACAAAAAAACACAACCAAACAACAGCAAACCCCAACCCACAGAGTGGACAGTAGAGACTGACATATTGTTGGCTGGAACAAAAGCTTCCCTCTGGGCTTTTTTCTTTTTTTGGTTATTAATACTATCTCAAGTGAAACTATGTTAAAAATACCAGTCATGTTGCCAACTGTTGATGGCATGCAGCATCTTTTTGATAAAAATCTATCATTAGCAGCATGGGAACCACCAATTTCCAAAAAAAACTAGGCAGTAGAATTTAGCATGTTGATACACAAATTTCATGAGGAGATACAGTGCAAAGCCTATATATCAGATATAGGAAGCTGCCCTTTTTCTGATCCCTTTACAGTAATCAATCCACAAAGCTGCAAGCAAGTCAGTCTATACACTCCAAGAAACATCTGCACAAGCTGCACTTTGAACCATCCAAGGTATCAGTAGTATTCCATGAACAGTCACTCCCACCTGTCACTATTCCTGAACCACAATCATGTCCACCTCTTGCCAAGCATTGGTATTTCCACCAGCCTGAAAGGTGAGCACAGGATTTTTTCCTGTATACAGAGAGACATGATTAAAACCTGTTAAATAAAATCCTACCACTTAACTGAGCAAGGAAACAGATGAAGTTACATCATCCAAGTGATTACCCTCCTCAGCTAATAGGGCATTCATGCAGCCAATCTGCTCTGGTGTGACTAGAAACTTCCTTCAGCAGTTCAAGCAAATACAAAGCCCTTAGAGGACCAGATTCTCTACTGATCTGTGGCCTGCTGAACACCTGCAGCCAGCTCTGGCACCAAGCTTGCAGCAATCCCACACTTACTTGCTAACTGAATTGCTGAGCAAACTCACAACCAGCTATAACCTGCAGCAGCACAACCACAAAACCAAAAGGAAAAGCCCGTGCTAAATATTTCAAAGCATTGTTCCACAAGAATCTGTCAGTGGTGGTGCCAATTTAAATAGCTCACATGCACACTCAGAACAAGATGAATCTGATCAGGAACTAATCTGTGTTCAAAACAGCCCTTTCACCATTGTTTTCTTTCAAACCAGACCAACACCCTAGCCCAGTGCACTGTTTACTGTTTTGTACAACTGAGAAGGGTTAGGAAGCACCAAGCAGGAGCTGATTCAGCTGGTTATTCTCAGAGCACCTCTTTTATGAAGAATTTAAGACCTTTCTTGTAGCACACTACATCACTTTCCCACTTTTTATATGTGTGCTGATTTCTAGAGCCGTCCCTCGGACTGGAGCAGCAAGATCCTGCAAGATCTCCATCAGAATCAAGACACAGAAACCAGTCAGATCTCAAAACTCCTGCTGCACACACAGCTTTATGGAACCCATGCCCAAGACAGAGCCCTGTTCACCACCTTTCACCTGCACACATGACAAAAACAAGTTACTGAATAACAGGTGGCGTGCAGCCAACTCTAAAGGCCTCCAGCAATGGCCATTCCACCCACCTGGAGATGACCTGCCCTGATTTACCTCCATCCCATGAACTGAAAGTGCCACCAACCACTGATAATTGCTGCACTGCCCAGAGTTGAACTCCCCCTTAAGGATGAGAATCTCAATCTGATTTGAAACACCGCAGGTAGGGCACAACCAGTGCTTCAGAGCAAGTTCCCTTCATGCCCCTTAACACCCTGTGTGCAAAGCATCAGTAAATGTACCACAAAGCATCTTTTCCTGCAGGGCTGGAGCAAAGAGAGTTCCCAAGAACAACCACAGCCTTCCAGCTTTCCTTAGGCACTTGAAGCCAAAACCTAGCAGCAGCACCGAGTGGAAAGTGCCAGCTCAAGAGATAGATAAAAATGCAGGAGCTGAAAGGCACAGCAGCTGAAGGGAACCATGTACAAGGGGTGTGGGCTAACCCCAGCAGCAGCTCAGCCCTGCACAGCCCCTTGCTCACAGCCCTGGTGTGATCAGGGAGAGGACTGCAAGTGTAGAAGTGAAAAAACTCAAGGGTTGAGATTAAAACACAGGGAAAGCACAAGCTATCACCCACTGCTCCCATCAGCAGGCTTCCATTCACCATCCCTAGCAAAGGGGAGTTCTGTCAGGCGTAACAGTGACTTGGAAGACAAATGCTGCAATTCCAAACAGCCCCTTCCTCCTTCTTTTCCCAGCTTTTAGTGCTGACCATGACTTCTGTGGTGCCCTCCCAACTCCTCAAGCACCCCAGCCCTGCTGTCAGGGAGGGGTGACAAACAAAAAAGGCCTCGGGGTGTGTAAGCCAATGCAAAGCATTGCCATGGAGGCCCTTTTCACCCCAAGTCCAAAACTTAGCACCATCCAAGCCATTAACTCTGTCCCAGATGAGTACCAATACCTTTATTTAATATAAACATTTTCAATTTTTTTTTTTAAGTGTATTTGGGACAAGCAGCAGAATGAATGACCCTTTAAAGATAAAAGAGATTGGGAGGAAAAACTTTCTTTCAACCTGCTCAGCAAAAAATACTGACGTTAACCCTGGCTTAGGATGCATTAGCACATCTTCTGTGCTGTGGGGACTGCTTACTGCTAAACCCTAATCTGAGTAAACACTTGCTTTTCCACATGACTGCTGGTAGAGATAACAGTGAATCACTGCAGTTAGAGTTCCCCAAATCTCTCTGCTGGCAGCAAAGCTGGTTCAGAATTCCTCGTCCTCTCCTGGCACAGCTGTCTCTTATACAAGCTATTCACATCCTCTCCATTGTGCTAATCATTTCTTGTGGGGTTCCACTAACCCAGACCACTAAAGTAATACAGACAAACAAACCACACACAGGAAATAAAAAAAAAAAAAAAAAGATATATGCCATAAGGATGTAAATGTTTTCACACAGAGAGCTTCCAGCTTTCTGAAGTATTCCTAGGATATCCTGAGTTAGTATTCAATAGTTCAAACCCAGTATTTTCTTGAATACAAGGCTGCTTATTTTGTTAATTACGTGCAGGTGGTAGAAAGAGTAATGTATGCCATACATAATCAAACCACATCACATCATACCACACTTGGAGAAGTCCCACTACATCTAAGTGCTAATAATAAACTTTGGATAGATGACCTGCTGATGATCTATATGGCACTTCTCCAGAAAAACAATAAGTACTTAGGAACTACCCAGACTAAAGTCTTTCAAGACAAACAGTACAAGACATCTGCCTCATAATATTAGGTTTCATTTTTTTGGTCTTCCATCCCAACACTGTATGGGACACAGCATATCCAGCACGAGTCAGGACAAGATGGGTCTGCAGATAGGCAATGGAATTGCTGTTTAATGCAATCAATTTTAATTCAGATAACAAGCAACACAGCCATGTATGCTATTACTTACACAAGTAATTGTAAGACTGGCTAGGTCCAAGAAGCATCTGGACATTTTACCTCATTTTATCACCAAAACATTAAGGTACAGACTTTTCAACATACTCAAGAACTTCTTGCTGCTGCTGCAAGCAAGGTGAGCTGAGAGTTGATCCAGCTTTTTCCTTTGCAGAGCCCACTGAGCAGTGCAGGCAAGGCAGTTTTCCTACCTGCAGCATCAGTGGGCTGAGCTTAAAAGGACTAACAGCTTCTGACGGGGGTGACTACAGGAATTCTGACTAAACCTGGCACAAGCACCAAGTGAGCATTGCAACCCTGACTTACACTGTTATTTTCAGGAAACATTTCAAGCAGCAACTGACATGGGCTGGTGAGCTCAAAGGAGTGACAGGCACTGGAGCTATTTAACATCCCAGTACTCTGCTTGTTACTGACCCATGCGCACTGGTATGAGTGTGTATAAAAGGAGAAAATCAATTTCAAAAAAGATCAAGCTACGTTGGTATCCAAAAGAATAATTTTTAAAAAAATCATCATTATTCTTTCCAGTAATGTCTAGACATTTTTGAGACTATCAGGAGTAATCAGGCACCACTCCCATGTCAAACACAGGCAGGATACCACTTTAAGTCATAATTACATGGCTTACAAATGCACAATTGCAAAATAATCCATTTTCTTGATACTCTTGGCTGGTTGTTCCAGGCTCACTCATGCACAGAAGAGATTATACCTAGATTAACTACTTATGCTACAAAATGTCCCCAGAATCACAGACAGCACATTTGACAAAGATCCTTCTCTCTCACAAGCAAATGAAGCAGTGGGGTTCTCAGATGACTGAGCATAAAGCAGCAAGATGAACTCCTAACCCACAGATGCAGGGGCACCCAGGAAAACAAGCCTAGAACTGTGTTATCCTGCTTAGATGTGAAGCAACAGGGCTTGGCAGAGCAGGCTGTGGTGTTTAATGGGGCCTGCACAGCACAGCACCCTGAGCAATATTTCTGCCTCTCTGCAGGTTATTGGCAGGAGCAGAGCTGCCAGGGAGCATATGAAGAGGCAGAAGAGCAGGCAGGAGGCACAGCAGGCACGTGTGCAGCACATCAGCCAGCCCTACGCCACATCTGAGCCAGGGAGCAGCCACAGCCCTCTGCAAACACCGCTCCTGCCCTTGCCAAAAAAGGCAGGGCTTGATTTCTGACCCTCTCCCATGCAAAGCCCAGCATGAGCAAAGGGAATGGGGAGAGGGCCCTTGAAAAAAAAACCATCAGGAGCCTGAATGACACAGGCAGGAAGAAATGCAGAGCACTGATTATCCAGGACTCCTTAGCACCCCAAACTCAGGGAAAGGCCATCTTCCCCTTCCCATCACCAAACTCCTTTGGGTATGCAAAAGAGGTGAAGAGCCTGCACTCTGATCACTTCTTTCCATGCAGAGATGTAAACCTTGCTTTTCACAGCAGACAGGAGGATAAGGATGTGCAAGGAGAGAAGAAGCCACACTGGAATGAATTCAGACCTTCTACAACGATCTGCTACTCCCACCTACCCACAGCACTACTGTAGCTGTACCTTTTGTTGTGGTCAGGGGAAATATGCTTCCTTCTTCTCTTGCCTCCATATGTATTTCCAAAGATCTCAGTTTTGCTGTAATATATGCATATTTCACATCTACCTACTTAATCCTAAATACTAGGTCTGTCTCTGAAGATACACTGGAAGTCTTAGCAATCTCTGCTTCTTCATTGCAAAATGCAATCACCTTAAACAAATGCAAACAGTGCTCTTTGGGAATAGATTTAGGAAGAGAAATAATAATAGGAATTCGATAAGGAGGAAGTTCTTCACTGTGAGGGTAGGGAAGCACTGGAACAGGTTGACCAGGGAACTTGTGGATGCTCCATCCCTGGAAGTGCTCAAGGTCAGGCTGGAGGGGGCTCTGAGCACTCTGGTCTAGTGGAAGATGACCCTGCCCAGGCCAGTGGGATGGAAAAGGATTATCTTTAAGATATGTTCCAACACACACCATTCTAAAATTCTATTAAATAAATTTAAAGTTTCTTACCACTCAGCACAGTTTCTCAATAAACCTCTTCCTAGACAGACTTACAGTTTTCCAGACATATGAACTGAGGAGGCATCAGGCTTCTTAATGTCTCCTACTGAAGTACTTTGCAAAGTTTTACCCACTAAGCAAGTGCTGCCAACCCAAAATATCCATCAGTGGATCTTTGGGGTGTATACACAATGGATATTCCCTCGCCGTCCATGCCCAGCATCTACACACAGGAAGCTGGCACGGGAAATGCGTGTAACTTTTCGAGTCCAAGCGATGTGTGGAACCCTCTGCCCTCTGAGAACACAAGCCACAGCAGAGTTAAGCATCACTCTTGCCATTCCTACCGCTCCACAGCCGTGTACTCCTCGCTGGAAATATTCCAGAACCATCTGGACGCGACGCTGTGCCATGTGCTCCGGGATGACCCTGCCCGAGCAGGGAGGCTGCACCAGATGACCCCACTGTGGCCCCTTCCACCCCGACCCGTTCTGCGATTCTGCTCTCGCTCTCCACCTATACGAGTCACAAGCGCATCATCTGACTGACACAATTCGCCCTCCACCCAAATACTTGGCCACTGACCGAACCAAGCCATTTACCACAAGCGCGGCGTCCCCGCTGCTCGCTCACCCCACACACGCCACCCGCGTTCGCGGAGCGCGGCACCCACGGCGGTGCTCGCTCCCAGGCTGGGCTCCATGATCTCGGCGATCTTTCCCAAGCTAATGGATTCTGTGGAACCAGCGCTGACACGGGCCCGCCGCGCATCGCTGCCCTGCCCACGCCGGCTCCCGGGGGTTTTGTCCCCGGCGCGGGGACCCTTCCCCCGGTGCGGACGGGAGCCCTCGGCCGCCGCCGACCCGGCTCCGAGCCGGGTGGGCAGCGAGCGGCAGAGCCGTGCCCTGCCCGCGGAACCGCCCTCCGCCCCGGGAGCGGCGTTAAAGAGCCGAAGCGGCGGCCGGCCCTCCCTCGGCCCCTGACTCACCGGCGGTGAGGGCGGCGGCGACCAGCAGCCACGCCGCGCAGGGCCGCCCCGCGCTGCCTCCGCCCGCCGCCATCTTCCAGCCGCCGCCGCCTCCCCGCGGCGCCCTCATTGTCCGCCCCCGGCCCCGCGGGCCCCCCCCCGCCCCCTGCCCCGGGC
>VZUI01088753.1:0-41603 GCA_013401135.1 Cettia cetti | reverse complement strand
CCGCCGCAGCCTCCCCCCTGCGAATGATGCGGCGGGAGGCGCCGCTGGGCTGGGTCGGAGCTCGGGCGGCGGCAGAAGCGGCGGCGCTGGGCAGTGTCCGGTCGGAGGAGGCGGCGGCCGCCCGGTCCCCAGCGCCCCGCGGCGGCCGGGCGGGCGCAGGATGCTGAGAGCGACCCCGCGTCCTGGTCGCGCCGCGAGGAAAGGGCCTCCCCGGGGCTGAGCGCGGAGTCGCCCCTGTCCCCCCGCCCCGCACGTACATTTTCCCCCCCTCTCCCCCCATCTCCTCCTGCCCCCTCGCCTGCCCGGCACCGCCTCCCCGGCGGCGCCGGTGCCGAGCGGCTCCGCCCCGTCCGGCTCCTCCCGCGGCGGGAGCGCGGCGGGGCCGGCGGAACATGGCGTGGGTGCTGAAGATGGATGAAGTGATCGAGTCCGGGCTGGTGCACGACTTCGACGCCAGCCTCTCGGGCATCGGGCAGGAGCTGGGAGCCGGTGCCTACAGCATGAGGTAACTCGCCCCGCAGCTCATCGCCCGCGCTGGGCGCCGCGTTCCCGCCGGCCTCCTCGGGCCGCGCAGCCCTGCCCGTGCCGCTGGGCAGGCTGAGGCTGCGCGGGAAGGAGCCGGGGTTTCTCCTCTTCCCCCCCCTTTTTTTTTTTTTTTTTTTTTTTTTTTTTTTTTTTTTTTTTTTTTAATTCCGAATGCTTTTCCCGAGGGGTGGGCACGTGCCAGAGGAGCTCCGGCCCTGCCCTCCCGTGCTGCTGGCAGGTGGCCGCTCGGGAAGGGCGGGTAGCCGCCAGCGCTGGGGTGCTCTTCCCTTTATATGCGAAATCCCTGCCCTAAAACTGACATTTCGCTGTCCCTGGGGGCTGTAACCGGACCCCACCTTCCAAACTATGGTCATCTTACGCTCGACAAATGTAGTTCTTCTTCGTGATAAACAATTGGTGTTTCCTGCCAGGTTTAAAAATGTTTTTTCTCGATCAGTTAAACGTTGTACTTAATAGGGTGGTACTTAATAGGGTTGTACTTTATTCAGTCTGTTTATTCTGTATTTCTGTATAGTGATGGGTTTTTTTCTATGTGGTATGTGTTTAGTAATGGTTTTTTTTTTCTTGCCGTGTAGCTCTCTGTAGTCAACTTGGCGGCTTCCTTACCTTTTGATTTTCCAGGTTTTACAAAGTTAGTGTTAGACTAGCGTTTGGATGTGCCTTTTCGAAGCTAAGTTAAAACTGTACTTGTTTCAGTAAATTTTATCTCGATCATGGGCAGAATGTGTGAATTCCTAAGTGACAACTTAGTGTGAAAAAGAAAAACTGTTTTGGAGACAAAGACATTTTAGGTCCAAGGTTTTCGACAGAGTTTGTCAGTGTTTTGAGTCTGGAGAAATAAAACAGTTGTGTTTGATAGTTTTGATGGCCTAGCCTTTATTAAAGGCGTGCTCTGTCTCAGGGGAAACTGAAACTTGCAGGTGACTATAAGCTTCATCTATTATGTATACTTTAAGGCAATGCTTCGCAGGTAAAATGTTTGGAAGTGCAGTATCTTTGCTGGAAGTTATGAAAAAGGACTTCTGCTGGATAGAAATGAGGACCGTTCTGATAGTATTTGGTATTGTGAGTTCAGTGGGTTTATGGTGGGACATGTATTTGATGGGAGTTTTGTTCTGTTGTGGGGTTTGGGTTGTGTTTTGGTTGGTTGGCTTGGTTGGTTTTTTTAATTAAAAATAATGTTGAGAACTTACCGGTTCAGAGAACAAGGTGATTCATCTCTCTTGATGAGAGTACTCCTGATTTTACATTCAACTTGTCTGGATTTTATCCCACTTTTGTCCTGGTTCTGACTTAGCAAACCTTCAGACATTTATCCCGTGAAGTGGTGTGCCATTTTTTGTGGGCAGCTGTGTGGTTGTTGCCTGGATGGGTTCTAAGTGCAGACACCAAAGGAAAATGCATGTGCTGATGTTCAAGAACTGTTCTTCTCTATCTTTATTCAGTTCTTTCCAGGATCTCTTATGATTAAAAATTCTGCATTTTTACTGTTAGGGTTTTTTATATTTTCCTGTGTTTTCATAACTTCGTTTCTCATCCCAGTAATGCACACACTTCAGTTTCTAGGAACTGTAAGAATTGTCACCCTTACTGGTGTTGGATAGATAGTTTTTTCTGGTCATATCATCCCCTTATGGTGGGCAGCAATCCTAAGTGGCTTTTTGTTACATATGCCTGCCTATTAGGACATTCTGAATTACCACAGAAAGAGTTGCAGCCATTAAAAACAGCACTTAAAAAGTAATATTGTATAAACTAAGCTATATATTAATCTTGAATCTTGTTACACATTTCTATTTACACACTTTGCAGAGTATTTTTGGAAAACATATCCAGTAGTAGTAGTATTTGTAACTTTAATCGTGGACCCCCTAGTTAAAGGGTTCATCTAATTGCCATTAGTGTTTGCTGGATTCAGAGTGTTTTTCAGCATGTGTGTAAGTTATTCTATGTATTGGTTAGATTTCTACTTTAGAGAAATTATGGCCTGTTAAACGATGTGAGAGTGGAAAACCAAGAGAAGTGGCGAAGCATGAGCAGTAGAGCTACTGCTCTGTCACAGTTCAGTGTGCCAGTAGAAGTTAATTACTTGTCACTTATTTACAGAAAAAAGGAGAAAATGAAATATAGCCTCGAGGAGAGTGCTGAGAGAGCTCCTCATATGCCCCCTTGATTCTGCTAGGAAGATCTGCATGTAATTCTTTCAGCTGTTAGGGTTGTATATAAAGGAGTTGATGCTTCCTGGAGTTGATGATAAGTCAGTGCCCTTGGGAAGAATATATGGCATTTCTCCTGTATTTATTCTTCCTGAGAAAGTTGCACATGTTCATTGATCATCAGTCTATTGTAGGATTTTTGTTAGAAGGCAGCTAAACACCTTCTGAATTTCCCTGCAGGTTCACAGTTTTGAATAGTTTTCAGAATTTCCTTAGAAAGTCTTTGAAACTTGTTTTTTCTGTTTGCTGTTCTAACACCTTCTCATACAATAAGAAACTGCCTATAATCACAAAACTGAATTCAATTGATAGTAACTGTTGTCAGATGTGTCAAATAGCACCTGCACCAAAACCCATATAAAAACATTGTCCCTTCAGTGATAATGAGTTTTGAGTCAGTTTAAGGGAGTTAATGTTAATTTCAGGTGAAAATGGCACCCATCATGTTTTCTCATGAATCCCTCATAATATCCATTGTAACACAACAATAGTTGTGTACTTTTGAGGACCACTGATGGTTGCTATGAACTGCAATAAAATGAAGGCTATTTAATTTAAAAGGTAAGCTTCAAAGAACTGCCTCTCATCTTTCTAGCAGACTTCAAATTTTCATCAGTTAATCAACTTGATTAATGAAGCAATATAAATTGGGTTAATTGAGCATTAATACACAGACAAGTGCCCTAATGACTTGTGGTTATGACTTATGATTACACATAATTTTTATGTGTAATTTGAAATCTTACTATATGGATTTATTTAAATGCCTGCAGTTCCAGTGGTTTTTGTAGTGCTACAATTCTAGCCTGTCATGGGGAACTTGATAGTTCTTTCAGGAGTATCTGTTTTGGTATATATTTGTAGGTTAAAACCTGAAGTTCATCAAGCTAGATTAAAAAATGACTTCTGGTTCTGAAATGGAAAAGTCTCTACAAAAGACTGTATGAAAATACATCCAGGCAATCCTCCATTTTTGGAGAATTAAGTCAGTTTGGCTCTGCTGCATCTCCCAAACACTTAAGTGTCTTTGGAGAACGTGGCTACCTGCTGCCTTGGTTGAAAAGAAGGAAAGCCTAATGCAGTCCTCAGTCTCGTTTCTTGACTGTTCTCTGGAGAGCCTTGGCTGGTGAGGGGACTTTATGTGCCACCTCTCGAGCACAGTTCAGGCTGAAGTAACCCTGAGATACTCAATCAGGGGTTGGGGGAACATGGTCTTACAACTTAGAGCTCTCTCTTCAGGAAGAGAGAGAGAGTATTCTCTCCTAACAGCTTTTGGGTCCCTGGCAGCCTTTTTTGGCTTCTGATAAACATGATTGGGTTGTGACAGTTACTGCCTTAACTTCATAGTTGCTGTGCAAATCCAAAAAAGAGTTATCTCGTTCAGGTCCTGGTTTTGGCTGCTGTTACAGACAAAATTGCTGTTTATGCTTCCCCTAACATCTCCCACTTTTTTGAGACTCTGCTGCTGGTTATATTGGATTTTTGAAAGAGGAACGCTTACTGGCGGTATCCTGATTCTTTCTTCTTCATTTTTAGGTGTACAAAGTGTTTTCTGCAGAGTGCATTAGGAAGCATCTGTTGTAGTGGTCTGTTCTACTTTTTATGCACTGCACTGTAGAAAAAATAGTTTTCACTCACATATCGACTCTAAAATAAAATATCAGTTGCTGATTAGAATTGGAGCTTGATTATTTGTGCAAGCACACAAATATGTAAATACCTGTCAGGAAATAGGCATTTGAAGAAAAAGTGAATCCATAAACCTAAACTTCCTTGCTTTGTTACCAGAGATAAAGCATGTTGAAAGATAAACCTCATGTTCTAGATCGTTGATATTGGCTTGGGTTTTTTTGTTGTTGTTTTCTTCCAAGTTGAGTGTGTGAATACATTACAAAAAGTCAAAGGCCAGTTTAATTTTTAGGGAAAAGACTTCAAAGTGCAGAACTGTCTTCTGTGTTCCCCTGTCACCTCTCATGTTGGATGGACATAGCAGATTGAGAGCAGGGCAGCAGGTCTGCCTTCATTAGCTCTTCAGGCATTCTCTTCTCTAGGAGCCATCTGTAGTGGAGCTGCTACAGGTTAGAGCAGCTGCCTGACCTCCCTGTGTTGGGGGAATGGATGCAGAACTGTCGATTTGGATTGGTGAACATTCTTCTTTTCCTTGGTAGGAAGGACACAGGTTTAGGTGTTGGCATTTTCTTCTTCCTTTGATTGGTGGTTTCTTGTATTTTGTGCTAGACTCCCCTTAAACTGAAGCCTTTCTCCATCTGAGTTTCTGTGTGATGGATGGTCTGTGGGATTCCCAGGAACAGCATTACATTTACACCTGCTTCTCATTTTTGTTGGACTTCTTGGACAGCTGCTGCAGAGAAGGTTGTTTCCCAGAAAGTAATTCCAGGGGTCTTGCCCCACATCAAACTTGTTTTTGTGGAAATAGGGAAAGCGTTAGGCAGTACCACGTTCCCATTGCCTTACATTTTCCTATGGCTTGCTTACCTCTGAACAGTTCAGAGCTTGGCCTTGAGATCATAACTCTTAATTCAAATACAGCTTGAGATAATTTTTTCTTAAAGGTATTTGTCCTCATTAAAACTGTGCTTTAGAGTTTCAAAAGGCCTGTGTGTTCTTGGGATGCTTTAGTATTCACACCCAAAAGTATACAATCCAGAAGATAGATAAGGCAGATGATTGATGGAACATCAGTTGTTCAAATTTTGTTGACATAGTAGTTCCTGTTCTTGTAAGGACAGGAAGTTCTTCATTTATTTTTTGACCCTATTATTATTATTAGGGAGGGGTTTTTTTGTACGTGGGTGTTGGGGTTTTTATTTAAAACGTTTTGGACAAAGCATGTTTCCTTCTTTGGAAAGAAGGTTTGAAATTTTTAAGCAAGGTGATTTGGAAGGCTTACAAAGACATTTCACAAGCATGGGGGGATAAATTACGGGTTTTTTGGTCTTTTTGTACTATGCCCATGTAGGCTGCATGACATAAGGGCCCCTTCTCAAATGTGATGCATCTCACTGGATGCTTTAGTTCTAGTGGTAACATTCACCTTGCTTCCTTTTCTAAGCCTTCCTGCTTTTGTATGGTGATGTTTCACGTGTGCACCTCTGTGGCATAAGTAGCTCAGACCTGTGTTGGAGGATAGGTTTGCTACCTGCATTTGGGGTGTAACAAAGACTGTTTCTGTTGGGATTTTTTCCGGGTAAATTTCCCTCCTCCCTGTAGGAAGAAAAGAATGCCTTTGATTTGAATGCTTTAGATAGCACATGCTAAGAAACTGAGATAAGACTTTTCTTACTAGAGCTAATAGTTTCAAAAACTTTGTCTCAGAGTTCCTTCCATCAGGAGAGTAAACCCTGGTAGATGGACTTTCTCAAATGATAAAAAAAATATAATAAAAGATGCTATTTCTCCTTCCAAACGTTACTACTCTGCCATACATCAGCTTGCTTGTAGTTCTAAAGTTCACTTAAATGAGACAAGTGAAGTAAACAAGTCTTTACTTCACAAGATCAAAAGTTAAAAAGGGCAAAAAAGGAACAGAATCAGTCTCTTCAAGCTCTCTGTTCTCCTGTAGTCTGAAATAATTTCAACAGTAGCTATTTTGGAATAGTTGGCCTTTCCTCCATCTGCCAGTGCTGCTCTGGGCTGCTCTGCCACTGGGCACTTCAGTTTAGGTAAAAGGTTCTTTGCTGTGTGAAATAGCTTAAGCAAAGCTGGCACTTCAAGTCCTTGTCTCTAATCTGTACTTGCCTAGCAAAAATAAGATTTCATCAGGTGAGTAGGAAAATGACTAAAGGATGCCTACATAAGTATACATAAGCATGGAGGCTGCCAGGGATTGACTCTGGGCAGATGCTTTGTCCTACCAGGACATTGGCTCATTATAAATGCAGAAACTGTAAGGAGGGGTTTGAGAGGAAAAAGGCTGAAACTGACAAGGCTGATCTGTTCTCTGTATTGTGTTTGTTTGTGGGATTTCTTTGGGTTTTGTTTGTTTTTTGTTTTTATGAGTGTTAAAATAGAATCAGTATAAGATTAGAGGTGGTAAAAAGACTGATTTAGCATCTCCATAGTTTCTGGAAATGCAATTGGCACACTAGCATATATTATATGCTTGAAGAGACTGAGTTTATCATCTTTAGCTTAAGTAAAGAGCACTATTAAAAACATTAAGTTTCTGTTTCCCATTCTGTTTCTCATTTTGAGCAGTTTTTGCATCTTTTCTTCAGCTGTGCTGCAATGAATTTTATTTTGTAGAAAATGCTTGTCACTGTGAAATTTAGTTAGTCCCTATTTAAACTGATACTTCAGGTCTTAATTTGAAATGCTTTACTCATACTTTATTGACTCTTTTAGTTGCAGCTTTAGTCTGTTTTTAGATGGGGAGTGTGTATTGAAATGCAAAAAACACTGATATTTCATTCTTTGCAAGTGAATTAATCAAAACGTTATTTCAATGGTATTTATTTAAAGATGCTCTAGGAAGGAGTTTACATTGCATTGGCTTGTCATTTCCTTTGGAATGTACTAGTACGGAGAAGAGTTTTATTAGAAAAATTTGCCTTGTGCTGTCTTCTGGAGTATTTTTCGGAATGGTGGCATTTAAGAATGAACATCATGCTCTCTTTACAGCTAAATTGTAGGGTTGTAGATTTGGATGTCCTTATTTTTCCTTCTTGTTCTGCAGTGGCAGTTAGTCATTATGCTTTGTAAGTATCAGCAAAAGCTGGTTTAAAGCTGCCTAAATTGGTGTATTTGTAGGCGTCCAGTGCTGTGTCTCTTAAGTAATTTGTTAACCACATCACACTTTCTTAAGCCAGACCAGCTACATTTTTAACTTCAAATTCTGAGTAGAAAATGGAGACTTTAAAGATATTTTTCATGAATACACAAAAGACTTCTATGTGAAGGCAAGTTCTGCAGAACTTAGTTGAGAATTACAGGTAATTTATTTGGTGAGATACTTCTTATGCCTTAGTTGTTGCCCTTTGATTCATGTGTGTATTTTAAACATTGCCATTGTTTCCGTGTTCTTGCCATTTTAAAGTTCCTCCTCATAAAAGCACTTGTGTTTTGGGTGTTGGTGTGTGTGGCAAGCATGGATTCCCCGTGTAGAGTCTTGTCTTCGGACCACACTTCCTTCTGCTTGTCACGGTGCTCCCTCTTGTGTTGGGCTGCTCCCGCTGTCCTTCTGATGACATCCGGACTTGAAGCAGCTCCTTGTTTCTTCTGAGTCATCCTCAAGGAGCAGTCACCCGTCTATGGATTTTGCTGTCCTACTCACAGATCCTTGTCTCTGTACAAGTAAACTCTTTCAAGGGTGTCCACTTCTCCTAAGTGGTTATTTCACATCTTTCTTTGTAACTTACTTAAATCTCCTCTGGGCTCCAGTTTGGGGAGCTGTGGCATCAGAAGTAGTTAGGACACGGTTCAGTAGGCTTGTAAGGCTTTTTTGGACAGTGCACTGCCTTGTCCTGCTTACATCTGTCTTTGTAGCGTCTCCTGTGGTTTCTTCCTAGTGAAAGGGAACCCGTATGAGTGTCTTTTAATTCTAGCTGTTTTTTGGGAGAGACGCTGTACAGCTTCTATAAGGTATAGACAAATTTCTTAGATGTTTTCACCCTTCATAAATATTTTCTTGTTCAATATAACGTCTTCCAGATAGCCTGGGGAGTGACATCTCTAATGAAATGTTGCACTTGCTCTGAAAAAAAGTTGGTGTGCCCCACCTGCACTCTGCATATCTAAGACTTAAGTAGACCAAGTCTTACATTCTAACCCTATGTGACACAAAAATATTGGCTGTCATTTAATTTTTTGAATTAATGATGCACTCTTTTGATTCTTCAGATATGAGCTGCAATTCAAGAGGAATTAATAGAGTTCTCTTTAAATAAAGCAGACTCTTGAAAAAATGAAGAACAGTAAAAGAAACAGCTTTACTTCAAAAAATCTAGGGTACAACGTACAAATAGTAGTGCAGTACAGGCATTTATAATTGTTTTTACAAAATATATTTAATCTATGTATGTGATCAGTGCAAGAGATACAAGCAAGATACATGTTGGTTAAAAATTAAACAGGTGAGGTGGTGTGAGATCTTAATTCACTGTAGAAACATTTTTAAAGAAAGTTGCATGGATATACAGATGATTTCATCATTAACAAAATTCAATGCAAGAAAAACGTTTGAAAGTTTAATTTCTTACAAGCTGTCTTTCTTACCACAGCTTGTGGATAACATGGACTGTTCTTTTTTCTCTAGAAACTGCATTTCTAACATTTTTCTGGTGGTTGTGAATCTTAGATAAGTGAAGCGAATCTCGGCATAAACATTTTATAGCTTATGTTTTGTGAATCTGCTGCTTAATCATTTTGAGCTAATCACTGTGTTAAGGCTAAGAAAAGATTGAAAATGTCACCAAAATTAATAGGTTAGATATAATGGTACTAAATGAGGAGAGAGAAACTTTCACAGTGTAGGTAACTTACTTTGGGAAATACATAATTTCAAAGAAGAAAATGAAAGCCTTGCTTTCATTTGCATGTTTATTAGGCAAGCTTGGCTATGTTGACAGGTTGAAAAAGGTTGAGAGAACTTAATTTTTTAAGCGGAGACAGGAAACAAAGATTAAATTTTCAGAGGATCAGCATAGCTGTTTGTCTGCTTAAGTCCCATGGTATTGTTTATGTATCCTAGCCTAATGCTCTGGTGGAAAATGTTTTAGATACTGCTCATATGGATTTTACTAATAAAATGAGTAATGAAATTCTGTATGTATTTCATTGTGGGCTTTTTTGAGTCACAAGTAACCTTTTTTCTTTAACCTCAATCAAAACAGGAGCAACAGTCTCAAAGGTATCTGTTTTTATTCTTTTCAGTGATGTTTTGGCGCTGCCTATTTTCAAACAGGAAGATTCCAGCCTTCCACAAGAAAATGAGACCAAACATCCACCTTTCCAGTATGTTATGTGTGCTGCAACGTCTCCAGCAGTAAAATTATATGATGAAACTCTCACATACTTGAATCAAGGTTTGTATACATATGTGAATGCAGCTTGTGGTGTAAATCTGAAACTAGAATAGCATTTCGTATTTTGTACATGTGTATATGGCCAGAATAAGTGCATGTCAGAAGTGAGGTTGTGGACATTGAGGTCATAAGGATGCCTTACTAGTAGTTTTTTTTTTCTCCACCTTGTAGGCTCACAACTATAGTATGGTGTTACTTTTCCCTTTGGAATCTGTTGGGGGGGGCAATCCCTTTTTTTCCTTTGTTGGTTTGGTTTTGGGTTTTTTTCCTGTTGTGTGTTGCCCCTCTCCATTCCCCAATAAAATTAAGCCAGTAGAGCTTTTTGGAGACAAATTTCAGGTAGTAACAGCTGAAAATTCGGGACTAATTTGGCATTTCTGTTTAAGTTTGATTGATAAGAGCAAGTTAACTGGTTATTTGCATGAGGTACACACAAACAGTCCTCTAAAGTCACAACAAATGTAAAAATGTCACTCCCTGATATGTTGCACAAAAGAGACCACTGTAATTGCTCTCAGATTAGCCAGATGTATCTGTCCAGAACTGTACTATGTTTGAATGCAATCACAAGTGCAGTTACCTTTGGAGTTTGAATATATTTATCAGAAATTTACTAGATAAATATTTCATGTGATTCAGGCTGGGTTTTTTTTTTCCTTTTTTGCATGAAAATTTTCTAGAAAGAGCATTGACTGCTGGGTAAAATAATCTCAATGTAGTTATTGCCATATGATAAAACCTTCTTCACCTCTGAGAATTACATTGGTGTCCTAAGTTTAATGAGCTAGTATTCTGTACATAAAATCATTTATCATTTGTTTTGGACCATATCAATGGCTTCATACCCTCCCACCTCGTCATCCCCCTCCTCTGGCTTTAATGCCCTAGGATCTCCAGTCCTATATCTAGTTCAGCTTTCTTTTCCTTGTGGATTTTGTCTCAAAATCTCAATAGACTGTGCTGTAATTTGAAGACAGAGCACAAGGCAGCAGGCTGAAGGGGGAAAGTGCTTGCTGTCTCGCTTCTGAGAAGAGCTTACCATTTTCAGTGGCAGCGTCTAAAATGATTCTGTAAATGTTTCATCTGTCCTTAAAAATACCTTTTAATATAAAAATTTCATTGCTGAAGAAGTTTTGGTGATTCTCAGTGTCCTGGGCAAGTTTTCCTGATGTTGAAAAATGAGGGCATTGGTATACCCTTCCCTTAAATAAATATAGAAAGAAAAAAAGAGTTTGCCAGTCTCCTTTCTCTGCTACTACATCAGATAAAAAGACAGTAGATTTACTGCCTAGGTTAAGGCCTTTTCATTAAAATTTCTCTACGAGCTCTTAGTGTGTATACCCAGAGGGTGGTTGGGCACTGGAACAGGCTCCCCAGGGAAGTGGTCACAGCACCAGCCTGACAGAGCTCAAAAAGTGTTTGGACAATGCTCTCAGGCACATGGTGTTACACTTGGGTTGGCCTGTGCAGGGCCTGGATGGAGTTGGACTCAGTGGTCCTTGTGAGTCCCTTCCCACTCAGCAAATTCTATGATACGTAAAAAAGAAAAAAGTTGTGAGATGTGATTTCTTTCATACTGAAGAGAGCTTAAAATTAGAATCAGTCTGCAACACTGAGTTGTGCTGATAGGTACATTTCTGTAATGAGTTAGATTGAGTCCTCTAGCAAGTGTAATTTAATTTACATCCTGGTTGTTCAGATATCTGGTCTCAGGTTTGGCCCCGTTTTCGGGCAGTGTCTTGCCTTAAATAATTTTCAAGAGGAAATACCCCTTTGAATTTTGTCAGCAGTTGTTTTAGTTTCCTAGCTTGGGAATATCAGAAGCAGTGGGAGCATTTGCCCTGTCTGTTAAGCTATGATGACATTTCCTAAGGCAATACTTAAACAAGCTCTGACTTTACCCTCTGTCAGTAAGTATTTTAATTAGTATAGCTAAGAGTGTCACTCAGAGTTCAGGGAACATCTGGCTGATGTTCTAGTCATGTGATTGAGGTTTTAGTAGTCCTGCAAGGAGCAAGGTGTTGTACTCAGTTCCTGTGTTTTCCTTCCAACTTGAGATATTGTATGCGCTAATGGAGTATTTAACGTGATTAGATGTTCAGCTGAAGATGGTTCTAGGAATCAGATCTTGAAGTAATAATGGTTGGTGGTTCAGGGGTTTGCAGGGTTCTTCCTGTGACGTCTGTTAAATGGGTCCATTGAAAACACCTATTGGAGTTGTAGGACAGTGTTTTGATTTGGCTGCTGTTCAGCTAGATGTATATGGAATAGCAGAAGTGGTATGGAAGAGAATTGCTTTTAAAAGGGAAGCATTATTTATGTTGATTTCCACAGTTCAGCAAAGCTTGAAGTTCTGTGAATGCAAAAGTCTGCTTGGGAGAGATAGGATCCAGCTCAGAAAGGGGAGAGAAAGTACCTTTGCCAGCTGGTGGCTGACCTGGTAAAGAGGGCTTTGAAGTAGGAACAGTGAGGGAAGGAGAGTGACTGACAGCAGCACTGAGGGAGCGATGGCCATGGTTGATAAGCAAAGAGCGTGAAAGGGAACATAACATCAGCAAAAGGAGGATTAAACAGGGTCATCTCCAGCATTTGGATGTGAACAAGTAAGTGCATGTAGAGCACCATTCCAAGGAAACACCAGAGCCCTTTGTGGTAAGTCAGTATGATGAGGTGCTTCTGAAGTGCACACACATCAGTAGTGCAAGGGGCATAGGAAGTAAGCATGAGGAATTAAGACATCTGTGTGATCGTGAGATAGCTTGCAAAGCACCATGTTACAGTGTGGGGATACTGACTCTTAAGGAAAGGCAGAGCAAGAGGATAAGGGAGGGGAGGTCAAGCATTATGTGGGAGAACAGCTGGAATGTCTTGGACTCTGCCTGGTGGCGCTCCAATTGAGAGCTTATGGGTAAGGATATGGATGGATTATGTCATATGGATGACATTGTAGTGGGTGTCTGCTGTAGGCCAAGAAGAACAAGTAGATGAGATGCTTTTGAAGAGCTGGAAGTAGCCTCACATTCACAGGCTGTGATCTTTGTAGGACGACCTTAAGCACCCCCATGTCTCCTGCAGGGACAGCACAGCAGGGCATGAGCGACCCAGGAGGTTACTGGGAAGTGCTGATTGATAGGTTCCTGACCCAAGTGATAAGAGGATCACTCTGCTATACCTCATGAAACAGGGAAGGGCTTGTTGGGGTTGGGAGTATCAAGGTCAGTCAGGCTTGTCTGCCTTCAAGATGGTGGACTTCATGATCCTGAGAGGAAGAAGCAAGGCAGAAGACCAAGATCACATCTGTGAACCTCAAGAGAGCAGAGTCCCATGGGACAAAGCTCTGGAGGGAAGAGGGGCCCAAGATAGCTGGTTAATTTTAAAGGACCTGCTCCTCCAAACTCAAGTGCAGCGAATCGCAATGAACAGGAAGTCAGGCAAAAATGGCAGGAGGCTTGCATGGGTAAGGAAGGGAACTCAAACACAAAAGAGAGGCATACAGAACATGGAAGCAGGGACAGGTAACCTTAGAGGAGTATAGAGATACTGTCTAAGCCTGCTGGGATGCAATCAAAGAAGCCAAAGCCTAGCTGGAACTGAATCTGGTGAGGGATGTCAAAAGCAAGATGGCCTTGTGAAAGTACGTCAATGGCAAGAGGAAGGCCCCCTGCTGAACAGGACATGGGCTGTGGTGACATGGGACGTGGAAAAGGCTGAAGTACTGAATGCCTCTTGGGCTCAGTCTTTTCTGGTGGTACTGGTCTTTAGGAATCCCAGGCCTTAGAGATGAGGGGAATGTCTGAAGCAAGGAATATATACCCTTGGTGGAAGAGGAGTAGGTCAGGGAATACTTAAACTGAACATAAATAAATAACATAAACATAAATCTATGGGTCCTGATGGGATGCACCCACAAATGCTGAGGGCAATGGCCTGTGTCACTGTGAGGCCACCCTTGGTAGTCTTTTAATGATTTTGGTGACTAGGAGAGGTGCTAGACTACATGAAAGCTAATGTTGCTCTCATCGTCAAAAAGGAGGAGCCAGGCAACTACAAGCTTCCTGGGAAGGTGCTGGAGCAGTGTTTCCTGGTAACCATTTCCTGGTACATAAAGGACAAGATCATTAGTAATCCACATCACAGATTTCCCACAGGGGGTATCACGCTTGACCAGCTTGATCAAAGTCTATGATGCACTGGGTGGCTTGGTAGACAAGGAGAGTGTCGAAGATATTGTTCACAAGTGACTCCTCCGGTAAGGTTTTTGCTGGTTTCTCCCATGAGATCTTTACAGAGAAGGTTATGAAGTACAGTCTGGATAAGCATCCTTTGAGATAAGCAGAACCAGCCAGGCTTAGTGCTGGGGAGTTGGCTGTAGGTGGCCTTGCCTTGAGCAGGGGAATTGCCCAAAATGACCTCCAGAAGTCCCTTCCAAACTTTGACATTCTGGGATTTTTGTGAGTAAAGCTATCACAGATTCAGTGCCAAGCAGGGCGCAGTCACTCTCCATAGCCTCTGTCACCTTGCTGCTCTGGCTGTTCTCCGGGAAAGAGCAGAGAAAGAAAGTACTGTGTATAGGTCTCATGTAGGGATGACAAAAATCCGTGCTGTGGTATTTTCACACTTTCAGAGCAGCTGTGTGTCCAAAACTCCAAAATGGAATGTATCTGTTCCTCTGGCTTGAAAATTTCCAGACTGCTTTTACATTTTCACATCTTATATTCTTTGATTTTTATCTTTATCAAGTCTACTGTCTTAGAACTATTTGGTACCTCTGAAAGGTTAGCCTCACTTATTTTGTCTTCACCCACCTCCCTTCCTCCCCAAAAAATGTTGAGAGAGAACAGAGAAATACTTGATAAAGTTTATTAACATTGCTAGATCTAAAAAATGCTTATATTAAATATAGTTGAACTTACATGTTATAGCTGTGTGAGTAGAATAACATGGGTAATTGAATGAATCACACTAACAGGAAAAGTGTTCTCCCGTTAATATAGGAGGAGAAATTTTATATTATTTACTCAGCTGCACTAGGTGGTGAACATCTATTTCATATGGATTTACATCATCAGTGTCTGTATCAATATTCACATGCTGCTTGGGTAAAGAAAGCCTGTAGATGTGTAAAGTAAATACATAAATATGCTTATTATGTTCAAGCAAAAAAATTCCCTGAAATGATCCATAGTTGAATGTAACATCAGTCTGCTAAGTGAAAGGAGATGAAGAAATCATTTGCTCATTCACAGGGTTATTGCCTTGTAGGGCAAGTCAGAATGTCTTAAATGTGTTATATACTGGACCATAAAGGTAGCCTGAAGGACAGTGGAGGTGATGATTTTACTTTATTTCATCTTAGTGAAGATGTTGAAATTTATTTTGTCCTATGTTTTAGTTAGGGAAATATGATTTTGCAAATGAATATGTGCTGCTCACTCTGGAAGGAAAAAAATCCTTGTAATTAAATAAATTGCTACAAGCTTTGCTTCTTTTGAAGCACAACTTTACCATATTCAGTGGAAAGATAGGTTTGCACATACTGTTGATATAAACAGTAACAGCCTCTTCTAAAGGTCTCTTATTTCTGAAATCATACAAAGCATAAAAATCATACAAAGGCAACAGATATTGGGACAAAATGAAACATGAGACAATAGTATTTATGTTTTGGAAAAACTGAAAATTCTGCAAGAGTTTGTTTTGGACGACCAGTTAATGATTCTCAGTATGTTGCCATTCAGCAGTTTTAAAAAAAAGGAATTCAGCCTTGAAATGGTTTGGGGTGTTTTTTTCAGAAAAAAAAATAGAGAAGCAAGGACTTACATTTGACACAAAATGAAATAATTAAACTTCGAAAATATCTCTAGTTTTAAGGGGACCATAAAGTGTCACTTTGTTTTGTTAATTTGCATGCTGTTGCATGTGCACATTGCTATCTGGATCTCTCAAACTCAAGTCTCAGGTACTGGTATTCTTGTGTACTGTGAACCAAAAGCTAATCTAAGTGCACTAAACACAAAATAGCCTTTTGCTCTTGCTCTTTTACCCATGCAGTTTTTTTCTCTTTAAAGGTCAGTCCTATGAGATCCGAATGCTAGATAATCGGAAAGCTGGAGACATACCAGAGATCAATGGAAAACTGGTGAAGGTGAATTTAAGTTCACTAGATAGTGTTACCAACAAACCAGAGACTGTATATTTTATGGATTTTTTTTTTCTGCTGTCACTAGGTATTGGTCAGAATATGTGGACCAGCGGTGTTTACAAATAAAAACGTGGATATAAGTATGCAATGCACACTTGCGTGTACTGAAGACCTAAGTATTTATGCAAAGCTTAAGATAGTTGTAGATTTTGTATCCAGTGTCTGTAGATTCTGTATCCACTGTCTTCTGAGCCATCATATTGTCCATTTTAAATGATTAGGAGAGGTGAGAGGAAGGTAGGGGATCACTTAGAAGTGGAGGTATTGTGATTGTGTTTCTTAAGAAGTGTTACAGAAAACACATGGAACCAACTTAAGGGTTTTGCAGCAGTGGGATATTGGAGATACATCCATAGAAAAATGGATCTCCAATTTTGCTGCTTGTTGAGCAGTTTATTCCACAGCTGAGCCCCTTTCCTCAGTTCCAGATTTGTCTCCTTGTGCTTCAATGTTAGTAGAAAGTGTGGATCTGAGGTATTGCGTGAAGTATGAAAATATGGCAAACTGAAAAATTACCCAATTCGGAGTACAGGTGATTAAAAGAACTGATGGAAGGGTTTGGATTTTCCTTCTAAGAACCTGGTGATTATTGATTTTATTGAATTCTCAAAAAAATCTTATTCAGGTATTAGGAGAGAAGGGAAAATTTTTCAGTTAAAGTCACTTTGAAAGTGGTGCTGATAAATGCACCAGGACAGTGTGCCTGTGGAAGGCTGAATCTTCACCTGCCAGCTTTGGGCTGTGTCATTTGTGAACTTTGGCTTGCTTGTATAGTCCTGGGTCTTGTTCTTACTTGTCTGTGGGGGATGCTTGTTCAGAGATAATTTCAGGAAGAGTTAAGCACAAGCATAAAAGTGGGATTTGAGACTTCTGTAATTAAACTTTTTACAACCTGGCATGGTAACTTGCTGTAGTAAGCATGTGGACTATTTTGGCCCCTTAGGTGCCGTTTCCTTGTAGCCTTGGGGTATCTCTCTTCTGTAATTTTCTAGGTTTGTATGTGGGTGATGAGTCATTTGGTAGGTACAATAGGGAAAAAGCAGTGTAGAAGTTTAGAAAAGTCAATTTTACCATAGCAAGGTATTTTAATGCTGCATCAATGAATTTTCCCTTTTGGACAATGAAGTATTGGAATCCTGGTATTTTACTAAAGAAATAATTTCATGGAGGTGAAGGTGGCTTCAGATATTTTCAAGTTCCAAGCATGCCAGTTTGCAGTGCAGAAGGAATGGTGCCTTTCTGTGTGTGTGTTTGTTTGTGTACATGCACACACACACACATTTGCTTGCTATTAGCTTTGAAATAAACCCAGGGAAGTGCAATCCATCTTGAACAGGCACTCCATTTAAAAGTTCTTGGGTTTTGTGGACACTTTTAGCTGCTGTTTATGCAATGAAGACTGTAGAATAATGGGAAAAAATGCAAATCTGTCTAGATTCTATTTGTTGGGTAGCAATCAATGTGTACAGTATTTTTCCAGCCTCTATGTAATAAATTGCTTTATATGTGCATTCATTTAGCAGTACCAAAACTGCCCACAAAAATAGGTATTGTTAGAGAATTGTTGCTTCTTGCTGAATAAAGTTAGTCATGTTGTAGTTGTTCTGGATGAATACTTCATCTAGAGTAGCTGAGAAAGTTTGGACTTTTTAATTCTATTAAGTGAAATCATAGATTTTTTTGTAAATATCTTATAAGTACTAGGAAGGAAATTTTGTATTTTATTTTTTAAAATGTCCTACCAAAGTTCACATAATTCCCAGTAAAAGAATGATTAAGTAATATGCACCACTTTTCATAATAAACAAAATTGTTGGTGTTTGCTTTCTAAAATAATTTGGTGTTGCCTACACAGTGTTAATACTGTGCTGCCAGTGTTGCTCAGTTCACTGTAGGTAATTCATAGTACCCTTTAGAGTATCCAATCAGATATATTTCTCCCTTGCATTTTTAACCACATTTTCAAGTATCACCTGCTGCTCAGTTCTATTTCTGTGTTCTGGAATATTTTGGGATACTGATGCTTACCAAAATGTAAATATGTATTTATTGGCACTGTGGCTATTTTGGGATGTTTTAGTACTTTATCTTTAGGCTGTTTCTAAATGTGTAGTGACTCTGTGGCTCATTACAGGCTCTTTTTCTCTTTTGTTAGAGCATTATAAGAGTTGTGTTCCATGACAGAAGGTTGCAGTACACTGAGCACCAGCAGCTAGAGGGTTGGAAGTGGAACCGCCCTGGGGACAGACTGCTCGACTTAGGTATAATTGTTTCTGTTTGTTGCCACTGTATGGAATTTGCTTTCCAAATTTAAATTGATCAAGTTCACATTTATGCTGAGACTGATGAAAAAGGACAGACCAGATTTCTGGATGCTGCTTTGTCATAGTGTGTGTTTTGAATATAAATGTTCTTACCACTTCCACATTCTTTTCAAGCTTTCAAGTGCTATAAAAGTAAGATAGCGACTCTACAGCCATACACATTTAATAATCTTTGTAATTTTGATTGCTAAGTATTGCAGTGATTAGGAGAACACAGACAGAAGTAACTTCCTCTATTTGATTGTGAAAATGGTGCCAGCATGGTTTCTGTACTTTGCATGACTTGACCGTTTTGGTGCATAACCAAAGGATTCTGAAAGCAGAGGGGAGAATGAAAGCACTCAAAACTTTGAGCACTATGTATGTTGACTCTACTAAGATTCTTTGTATCAGTCCTAAGAAACTGGTCAAGCCACCAAAGCCCACATTTTTCTATCATACCTTGTGTATGCTGATGGTATATTAAGATTTATTTATAGTGTTTACTTGCTGTATGATTGTTCTGAAATATATGCTACTTATTTTAATAGATATTCCAATGTCTGTTGGAGTCATTGATATCAAGACAAATCCAAGCCAGCTCAACGCAGTTGAATTTTTATGGGACCCAACAAAATGTACATCTGCTTTTATTCAGGTTTGAAACTTTATTTGACTGGATGTCTGTGTTTGCCTTTCAGGTAACAGCAGTATGCATGAACTACAATGCTTCTTTGTTTATTATTTGTGGGATGACCTAAAAGTACCATCTTGGTGAAAAAACGTGGGTTCATAGGTCCAATTGAGTCCCTAGTAAGGTTTTTCCATTTAGTTTGGGTTTATAGAAAAATTTAAATAAAAAGCTTTCAAAAGGCTCTTGGAAGAAAGCTGTCATAGTTAAAATATTTAATTGTATGAAGTATAAGAATTAACTTACATTCCTCTCAATAACTCTCACTACTGCTTTCAGCAGAAGTATGCCTTAAGGATTCAAAATTAAAAGTATTGTCCTACAAGAAGAGGGTTTTAAATCAGACACTCAAAGATGTTTCTTACTTTGTTAGTAGGCTTCCTTGTAGGAATTCTGTTGTTTGTGTATTTGATATTCAGGGCAACTGAGCGTGCTTTCTTTGGAAATTAATCACTCAAATGTTAATATTCACATTGCTTATTTTTGTCTCAGATCTGATTTTAGTATAAAAAAGTAGAGCTATAGAGTTTCAGATAGCAACATTTCTTACTCTGCCTGTCAAAATAGGTTAAGTTCTGTATTGTCAGTATATTAACTTTGATTTAGTACAATAAAAGGTATTTTTCCTAGTAAGAGTTACATAATTGCTAAAATGTAGTCATCTTGAATAACTGTGAGATAAGTTAGGGAATAGTTTTGTTTATGCATTTCCTTAGAAGAAATGATAACAGACTGAAAATGGAACTGGTATTATGCCAGTATAGTTCAGTTGTTCTACAGGCTCACTTAAAATTCCATAAGGAAGCAAAAATATTGTGAGCCCTGTCCAGTGAGAGTGTTCATAATTCCTTCTATTGCACCGATTTTCCCTTAGATACCCTTAAGGGGACTTTATAGCTTATAAACAGTGTTCATTCAGATGTAGCAGCTGAAGCAATTACACACTGATTAAAAGGTCTGTGGACTTTTAAAGGAGTTGGGCATATTTGAAAATCCTCTGTGATGAAGGTGCATGAGGTGAAAAACTCTTCCAGTCAGTGACCTTTTATAGCTTTGCTATATTCTTTATGAGAAACTGTTCATGTGATGTAGGTAACATATGATAAAGTTCATACCTGAAATGCTTCTGAGGGTCCTTTTTGTTTGGGCATTGGTTTTTTTTCAGGTACATTGTATCAGCACTGAATTTACCCCTCGTAAACATGGAGGAGAGAAAGGAGTTCCTTTTAGGATTCAGGTTGACACCTTTAAACAGACTGAAAATGGAGAATATACAGATCATCTGCATTCAGCCAGTTGTCAAATTAAAGTTTTTAAGGTAACATGAGAAAACAGATCCTTAAGTCTCTAAGTTCTCATAAAGATATGGGAAATCGTTATATTACTGCTTGTAATGGTTCATGTCTTAGATCAGATTTCAGTTATAAAACCGTTTTCCACTTGTGTTCATGTTCACAAAACTGTTCATTTTTAGCCCAAAGGAGCAGACAGAAAACAGAAAACAGACAGAGAAAAGATGGAAAAGCGAACTGCACATGAAAAAGAGAAGTATCAGCCTTCATATGACACCACAGTTCTTACAGAGGTAACAAAATAAAATTGCATCTGCTGACTGAGGAGAATATACATAGATACAACACATTACTTAGCTGCGGTCTTGGAAGGGTTGGGAAAGAATTAGTTCTGCATAGAGATAAACTTTTTATTTGACAAGCTTGTCCAGCAAGCAGCAACATTCAATTTTAAGATTTTGTTTAGTAAACTTGGATTTAGATACTCAATAGATGCTGTATTAAAACACACTTTAGATTGAACACTGTTTGACTGAACCTTTGAGCAAGACTTTTGATACAGATATCAAAATCTTGCAGCTGAAAAGCAAAAAAAAAAAACCCACAAAAATTGAGGGGGGACTCTTAAAGTTTATTTACCAAATTTGAGCTTTGAAGTCTATTTTTTAGAGATTACTGAATTTAAGGCCAGAGCCTCATTAAGTTTTTTATTTAAACATCAGTGAGTTCTATGCAGTTTTCTAAATAATTCAGAAGTTTTTAAAAGGCTTTTAGATCTTTCCTCACAGTATAATGAAAAGAAATTGATCCACATCTTTGGTGTTTGTCCAGATGAGGCTTGAGCCTATAATTGAAGATGCAGTTGAACATGAGCAGAAAAAGTCCAGCAAGCGGACTTTGCCAGCAGACTACGGTGATTCTCTGGCAAAGCGAGGCAGTGTAAGGGACTTCTGCTTACCTTTTGATTATGCAAGATACCTTGTGCAGTGTTAGATATAGGAGAAACTTCCATTATATATAGTAAAAATACTTTGATTGCTGTGTCTTAATTTTATTCACTTCTGTGTATCCCAATTACTCCATGTTTGTTTTCAGCAAAGGAATCCTTCCTAAATCTAACACTTAAACTGTTGCAGAGGGACTGTGTAACTTGAGTCAAGAGCTTTCAGTTTATATGATTTTAAATGAAATAGCATTTTGCTTTGCTATACATGTGTAATTAGTGGAAGTAAGAACAGTGAAATTTAGTGGTTTGTTCCTATTTGTACTTACATTCAGTAGAAGTTTTCATGTACATCGGTATTTTTAAAAAGCCATGTTGTGTTGCAGATGGTTGTTAGTGATTTTTCTTTAGCCGTCTACATAGTGTGTTCCAAGCAGGTTTAATGCAGTTCAGAAGAGTCAGCTCATCTTCATGTGTGTTATGTTGATCCTGTCTCTGCACTTCAGAGGGAATCTGACATGTATCCTGTGCCTTCCCTGACACATCCTGTGCAGTCGTCCTGCCAAGGATTAGCATTTTAGATTTCTTAAATGCTGTTCCTCAAGGAGGAACATTTTTCATTTGGCAAGTTTAAATGTCAATTAATAATGTGACTGTGGAAGGCCATTATTTGACTGTTCCTTGAACAGGCATACTGTGCTGAAGCTCTTTCCCAGCAGTGCTTAAGAAATGACTGTCTTACTCCTGTCCCTCAGGCATGATTTGGTTTGTATTTATGAACTGTGAAAGTGATGTATAAGGTTTTATATTTAGGTTCTAAAATACTTCAGTGTATACCTCTTGTTGTTTATAATCCATGTAACTGGGTGGGAAGGAACAAGCAATATTAGTCTGATGGGTTCTTTGGAGGATATCTGGATTTTTGTTTTGTGCACCCAAAACTGTTGTATGCACTGAGCTGTCTGAATTTACCGTCTACTGTTCTTGGCTGTTGGTTTCTTGGTTTTTGTTCTTTCTTTTAAGGTGCACCATTATAATTACTTGGCAGTGTATTCTTTTATTTGTTCCAGCTGGCCCTGGGGGAGAGGCAGGAGAAAACAGACTTTTATCACTTTTGTTTATAAAGCATCTTTTGAAGCTTGTCCTTGGAGGGATTTCTGTGTTTTTCTCCTGCTGTTGCAAGTGTTTCATTGAGCGATCATTGCATACAGGGAGAATAATAGAGAAAGGCATTTTTAAACAGGTAAGACAAATCTGTTGGCCAGAATAGGACAAACTAGCTAAATCATACCTAGAAGTTAGACAACCTTTCCTTAACAATCTCTTGGAATACTATGCTTCTATGAATTACCTTAATTCTTCATTACCTTAATTATAGTGAAGAAGAGCTTAGGTAGGACAGTACTAGACTTCTGGTGTCTTTCCCAAAGCACACAAAGGATAATGACCCAGAGCCTATTTTAAAGAGCAGCTATGTAGAGCTTTCCAGTTCTCTTAATTGTGCAGCTCACTATTCCTGTTTCTCATTTGCCTGTAATAAAATGCTGTCTTGAGATAATTTGGTCAGTTTGTTGAGACCATTTTGTATTTTATCCACACTGGATGAAATAATTTCAGCCTTGCTGACTTGGTATTGTTTGCAGATTTCAACACATGGTCTTTCCATCATTACAATGACTTTTGTCATTAGCAAAATTATTAGAAATCACCAAGCCCATAAAAAATACCAAGAAACACTATTTTTTCTGTATTCATAGTAAGGCCTTGGTTGTTATTATGCACTCAGTACTGGTTTTAGCTATAGAAGTTGAATGTAGAACTTGTTTGCTTGATGTAGAAAAGGAGTATCTGATCTACATCTTGAAGGCTAATTTATTCACCTTTTTATCTTGTCACCAGACAGGCTCATTTTTGTAGGCCCTGTAAATATGGACAGGGATGATAAATGTTTTTACTTAAAGCAGTTCTGTCCTTGCAAGTCTGTCTTCCCAAACGTGGCCATCAGAACCTTTGGCTTGTTTCCAGACTTCCCTCAGACGTGCAGATCAAGTGTTCCATATGTGCTGTACTGTTGTCACAGGAGTGCTGAGACACAAAAACTGAAGACCTATTTCCCTATGTTTTAAGTATGAGATGGACACTCTTTCACATGTTATGTGTTTCTGTATGATGGATCTTTTTACTTCACATGTCCTGTAGGAACTGCAGCTTTATTACAAAAAAAAAACAAAAAAACAAACAAACCAGAATTGTTTGGAATGTATTTTTACTAGGTGTGGTCAAGACTGCTGACAGTTGCTTTGTCAGTGCTGCTTACTAGTTGCCCAGAAATAGTACTGTTACCTTTCCTTGAATTCCAGAAATTAATGTTGATCTAGTCAATAATTCTCTTCATTTTTAAAGCTGTGAATTCCTATCTTCCTGCTACCCTAACCTAGCCATTCATTACTTGCTTTTTGCATCTCATTTTGTATGTTGCCTTTTTTATTTTACCCCTCCAAGATTCTGCTACTCTATTTGTTAGATATTACAATTTTTTTCCTTTTTTTTTCTCCTATGTGATCATTTCCAGCTTAGTCACAACTGGATTTGGACAGATTGGTTTCTTACTATGCTTCCTTCAGAGAACATTGACTCAGATATGTTTTCTTTCCAATTTAATTTTTATGGCTTTCTAACACAGTGTAAGGAATTTGATGAAGCTTCCTTTCTGAATGGTCCTTCTGTTCTGCTCCTCTGTCCCTTCAAAGAACCAGGGTTTGTTTTTTTTTTTCTCTAAATACCATCATCCGTCTTTCCCTTATCACTTATTTTCGTAAGAATGCCATCTAGATAAGCTTTTCCATTACTTCTCTGAATTCACCTGATGTATCAAAATTCAGTGCATTCACTGCAGTTTCTGCAGTGGTTGCATTTGTATTGTCCAGATAGGACACAGATAAACTGATCGTTAGACTCTTCACGCTATGGAGCATTATTTTTTTCTGTAGATATAAAAAGCTACAAATTTAACCTTGCCTTCTGGACCTCAGGGTGGATATTTACATGTATGTGACCTTCATTCAGGGGCCACTTTATGAAGGAGGCACTTTTCTTTCCTCTCTTTGTATATAAAAATTAGTTCTTATCTAATGAAAAAGGGAAGAAAACCCCACCGGTTTCTTTCCCCTTCTTTCCCTGTAAAAGCAGGAAAATTCGTGTTGTGGTAGTTGGGCCTTTGCACTTTTTTCTGTCTGCAGTATTGTGGTTGATTTTTTTATAGTAGTGTGTTTTATATGTCACAAACTAGAATATATAAACTAAAAATTGATTAAACTTGGTCAAATGGTAGTTTTTTGCAGATAGAGCTGATTATAGAGCACATGGAAGTTAAAAGTCTTACAGGTATAGACCTTGAAATAAATTGGAACATTAAGTTGTAGACATGAAAGATTGAGAAAGCTCCATACCATGCATAAGAAAATTGATCTTTATTCTCTAAGGAGGTGCTGTGTGCCCAAGCATATATCAAATTGCAATTGGAGAACAAATTAGACTTACTCTGTTTTGGGTTTGTATTTTGCTTTCATGTTTATTTGGTCTTTGAATATAGTATGAAGTTCTTTGCCAAGGTTCAGCTTTACTCTCTTGTAAGGCACAAATTTGGGCAGATTCCAGTATATTGGAGGTAGGAAGGGACATTACATTCAACCATGGCTTAGAATAATTCAAGATTTTGCAGTTCCTCTGCAGTTAGGAATGTTCTGAGTCTAAATGCTATATATCCTAAATTGGACAAGTCATACTTAGATCTCTTATATTTCTTTTTAACTCAGTGAAACTTCATTCCTGGCCTTTACAGAAGGCTGTTAAACATCTGAAACCAAAATAGTATTCTCCTTCTGAATTAATCCGCATTTGGAAATAAGACATAGTTTCTGGAGTATAGTAGTATCAGTAGTATTGTATCAGTGTGCTAGTAACGGGGAGCATTTAATCTTGAGACCTCAAAAACATGATCTTGGTAAATTAATCAGTATATATTAATGGTTTATTACAAGTTTATATCATACCGATCTTCTTTCTTTTCTGTAATGGTTTTTTACAGAGTTGAATGTTCCCTTGTGACAGGGTGACATTTTCTCCCAGGTTTGTGTTTACTGGTCAGGGACTTCTGTATTAGTATCATTAGTTTCCCGGATGTCCTTTGGTTAACTCAGTTCTGGTTTAGGAATATAAGAAATATCCTGATAGATCAGTCCGCAAGGATGAATTCCGGTGTTCTGTCCCTAACAGTGACAATGGCAGGTGCTTTTTCAGGTAAGCAGGGCCACTTTCTGTGATCCATTACCCTTGTACCCCTCATCCCCCTCATCCAGAATCATCATGCAGGATGTTAGAAAAAAGACCACATCCTTGCTTAGTCTTTGTAGCGTTAACAGATTTGGTGGCCAGGCATTTTTCATGCATGAGAGTGATTCCAAATGCATAATCAGCACTGGTTAATTGCTGGATGACTTTCTTGTTTCTTGAACCTTTCAGAATTAAGTATCTCGGTGCTCAAATACTCATTTTTCCCTCCCCAACCTGTCAGACACAAACAAGGAGACCAGAGGCAATAGATGTGTTGCAGTAGTATTACACTTAATATTTTGGGGGGTTTTTTAACCAGCCTATTGAGTCTCAGTGGATAGTTAATGGTATTTTTGCTGGAATAGGAGACCAGGTAGGAAAGCATGTTTATGGGAGAAGAAATGCTACTTGGTTTGGGTTGGGATTTTATTTTTGTGAATAACTTCAAATGTGCTTCTTCCTGGATTTAAACCCAGAGCTTCATTGTGAAGAACTTCAGCTGGGTTTGAAGGACAGAAACACTGCCGTACCTACCTTGGGAATGGCTCAAAAGGTGTTCTCTGGCACCACTGCATTCTTCACTGCCCCTGAATTTAAATATATGGTGGCTAGAATCTTGTGTGGGAATGGTGGCCAAGGATGTGAAACTTGCATCTGTGTGCCCACATAAACATCTTGGATTAAAATTTAGGAAGAGAATGTCACAAAATTAAAGAATTTTAATTGTACTGTCAAAGTATTTCAGAAGAACAAAGTTAACATTACTACTTTGAGCTTTTATTTTAAAATTACAGCTTTGGATCCCTTATGTAGGGAATGAAGGCTACTTGTAACTATCTGATGTAACACCTTTGAGGTTAACATTAAATGAGCTTGAGAAGAGAGACAAGGGCTATGAATGTACAGATTTGGAGGAGGAATGTGCCACCCTACTAGGTTGTAATAGAGCATGCTCTGTGTGGGGGCACTGTTTGTAGCCCAAAGGGTGGCTTTGCCCACATAATCAAAGACTGTGGACACAAAAATGCAGGTTTGAGTCAAATCTCAGACAGATCAAGTTCCACATTTTTAAGCTGTTTGCGTGCAAGACAAATTTATTTTAATTCCATGTGCTGTGCTGGGGAACTTGTTATCTTAGGCTGACAAATGAAGACTGGAGTCCAGCACAGAAATGTTGCTAACTCTTAGAGAAGGTGGCAGCTGGTGTTGTCCTTATTTACTGTTTCCCCCAGAGAGAGAAAGGATTTTTCAACATAAAATTGTTGAAACAAGTTTCCATTTGTATTAAGTCATAGTTGTTCCCCTCCAGCCTGTTCTACAAGGCTGTGATCTAAATCTGAAAATTTCTTACAAGGTATTTAGCTGGTTTATCTTTGTTGTCTTAACAGGCATGATCTTAGCTTATCTGATCTTGGGCTGGTTGCTTGTTTTAATGATGTCTTTGAGCGTATCAAAACTTGTTTGGTTTTGGTATTTCTTTAAAATACTGGACTTTTAGTACTAAAAGGTACCCTTGTTTTGAAAAGCACTAAAAGGTACCCTTGTTTTGAAAAGCTTTATCATAATGATTTTAAAAAATACCCCAAAAAAAGACTGACAAATTGGACAGCTGGCTTATCATATACTTGTGATGACTTAAGCTTGTTTAAAAAATTCCAGTTTACCAAGCAGTTCAGAAAAATCCGTCCATGTAAGTAAGCATTATTTTAATCTTGCAATAAATTATTAAAAAATTTGAATTCACTAAGCTTCCACTGAAAATTCTGTTTGTATTTAATTGCTCTCAGGGCAGAGACATTAAATTTATCCACAAGGTGCAGTCTAGCTTCATAACTTTACTATTACAGAACACTTTTTGTCGTGTCATTATCCCTGCAGTTTACACCTGCAGCACTTTCATCCTGTGCAGGATAAAAGACTTTTTTCCAGCAGGTGGCTGGGCGTTGGTTGGTTTTGGTTTAAACTGAATAATCAGTACAGGTTTTTTGTCACTTTCACCAATAATACCTTCATTTTTTTAAGAGAAGACAGCATAAATAGAAGTCTTCACATAAGAACAAGATAAAACAGAGCTGATTTTTACCTGGAATATCTGCATGTAATGTGTGGGATAGAGGGAGTCTTTATTTGGAAGTGCAAATCAGAATACTCTGTGGATAAATCCCTGGCTTTAAATGCCCAAAGTGTGCAACAGAGTAAAAAAGGTCTTGTCAAGAGAAAAACTTAAGTTTTAATTCTTTATCTTCAGTGCTCACCATGGCCTGATACTCCTACAACTTTTGTAAACAACAGTCCTACTCCTGCTCCAACTTTCACCTCTGCTCAGCATAACACCTACAGTGTCCCAGACAGGTAGGTTTCTATTCTGTATCCCCATTAAAGGCAACATTTTAATCAGGCTTATTCAGAATGTTTTCTAAGTGAATTCAACTGTGTTCTGTTTCCACTGAGGAATATGGAGATTGTTTTGAGCTATATATTCATTTTAGAGTATGACATTTGTATCATATGGTTCAGTTATAAGGTAATTACTTCTGCCTCACCATCTTTCATTCTTACTATACATTTTTCAAAACAACAACTTGTCCTTTGTCATATAGCAAATACTTCACCTTTTCACTATTGTAATTTAGTCCTTGTCTATGGAAACTATTTTTAGCTTTCTTCAGTAAGAACAGTCTTCATTGCCATCATATACAGTTAGTATACACAGTTGGGGCTGGAAAAAGCCCCAACAAGTATCTTCAAAAGCTTTTCAACAAAAATTGTATTGGTGAAAACATTTTGTATTGAGGTGTTAATTAAACAACTGTAACCAAACCTGCACTTCATCCAAAAATTATTGACAGTGGTGTGTCTGATCCATATACTCTGGAATGGTCTTTCTCTTTAAGTTTACCAAGTTGCAATCTTTTAATTCTTTCAACTGTCATATTTATTGTTTTGGAAATTTCAAGTTAATTTTCAGCAATTCTTAAATACTTTGTTTTATAGAACTCTAGTAATACTTGGTTTTGTTTTTTAATCTGTAGCAATTCTTCCTCCCCAAATCATCAAGGAGATGGGACCTCTCAAGGGTCAGGAGATGTGAGTGTTTGCTTTCTGCTATTGATCATCAGTGTATTTGTATAGCTGTGTAAGAATACTTGATTTACAATTGATGGTAATAGGTCCTAATAAAGTGTTGAACTGAGGGAGATTTCTTTTAATTGCTTGGGTTTGTTTGGGATTTTTAGTTTCCAAATTATCATATCCAATCTTGTTTCTTACAGCAGCTTCATCCTTCAGCCACAATCCAGGAAACTCAGCAATGGTTGCTCAAGAATAGATTCTCTGCCTATACAAGGCTTTTTTCAAATTTCTCAGGTATCTAAAGTTTACATTTTTTCTTTCTTTGTATTACTGAGCAGGTTCTGTGTGGGAAAAGAGTTCTCTAAGAACATGATGGCATACTTATTTATGCATACTTATTTACTAATTTGCTGGTTAAAGGGCAGTGCAGTTCCCACTGTTTGTCTGAACACAAGACATTGCAATAGATGGACTGTGTGGGGCTATGTTTTGCTGTTTGCCTCTTCAGTCTTCCTTGGAATTGTGCAAAGGGTGGGGTGACACAGTACTCACCATAAGTAAATTCCTTTTTCTTTGGTGACACTTGATGGGGACAGTGTTGTGAATGATGCCAGCTCTCTGCCTCTTGACTTAGCTCATGATTCTGTCAGGATTCCCTTTGTACCAGGCTTTTTTTTGGGGAAGGTTTATTCTTCTGCTGCTGGTTACTTTTTGACCTGTGCTCCTTGTATGAGGGTTGCTAAGCTTTCTCAACTTTAGTTCCAAATTTCTGAGAAAGTATCTTTTAAAACTTTTCTTCTTTTTCATTATTATCTTTATAAAAGTCAAGCCCTAGCTGGCTGGCATTTTTTTTGAAACAAGAGGTGTGGTGTATGTGATATTTTATTATACTACCTCAGGTCTGGGGGGTTTTTTACTATAGTATAAGGGCTGTGATCAATAATTTTTGCTGGCTTTTCTTTGTGCATTCCTGGATAGTCTGTGCAGTATTTTCATGCATAAAGACTATTTTTTTCCTATTTTCCCATTCATCTCTTACAGTGACTGATATTTCAGAGTGTTGTTTTCTTTGCTGACACTAGTGCTGCTTCTCAGAAGAATCTGTCCTCACATTTTTTGCTTCAGCAGCACCTTCTATACCTGAGTGCATTGCCATGACTTAAGTGCACAGAGGAAGTGATGGATGGGTAGTTGAATGTCTGGGGTAATTCACTGCGTGACAAACCATGGAATATGTGGATTTTGCATGTGTTCAAAATACACTACTCATTTGTGGGTGCCAGCAAAAATGACTCTTTGTCTCTAGAACAGTCATCTCTCTCCACAGAAATTGAGTGCCTTGCAGATTCGTACTGTTCCAAAGCTGTAAACACCAACAACTGTAACTAACCACCTTTGGAAAACAGGGTGATTAATTTAGCACTCACTAGAGCATGGTCTGAATTTTTCTTATTTCTGTGTCCCAAATTCCGTTTTTATCTACGGTGAAGTTTGTTACTCTTGGTTTAAATGAACGTACAATTTATTTTAGAAAGAACTGACGTGCTATAGTAATTGTCATTAAATCCTCATGTGTTCGTCCAGGTGCTGATTTATTAAAGCTGACAAGAGAAGATCTGGTACAAATCTGTGGTCCAGCTGATGGAATTCGGCTGTATAATGCACTGAAATCCAGGTGACGTGCTGACTGTGAGAGGCTGAGTGGGTTTAGATGGGGGATTCTAGAACTGGGAGATTTGGGAAGTTAGTGTCGGGGTGGGCCTAGGTGCCTGTGTGATCTGCCTCAGGAGCTGGCAGCAATATGTGTAAAACACTCCTGTGCACACCTCCAGGGTAGGCCCAGTGAGGTGCAGGTGGGCTGTAAGGCTGCACCAATGCAGTTGGGCCCTGCCAGTTTCTTGGATATGGATGGATCTATTGCCAAGACAAAGAACTGGTCATTTGGAGAGCTAAGAACAGCCTGAGGCCTTCTGAGGTTACAGGTATTGAGTGCTAACACAGGCAGCATCCCAGGGGATGTCTGATTCTGTCTGAACTGGGTGTTTGGTGCCATTGGCCCTCCTGGAAGAACTGCTGTTGTTACTCAGTAGTCCTGTTACAGGAGTCCAGTAAGCAGCGTCTGTAGGAGCTCTGAATGGATTGAAATGTTGTTTAAATTCAGCAGCATCTAAGAGACCACTTAAGAGATTTAATTTTTTGGGCTCAGTGATAAAAAAACCATACCAAGTGTACTGTTAGCATAACAAACCTACAGTTGTGGCACATAGCCTTTTGTGTGATGTGTGATTTCCTTGGCTTGCAGGTCCGTGAGGCCCCGTTTAACAATCTACGTGTGCCAGGAGCCCTTACGGAGCCTACAACTGGAATGCCAGGACGCGGGCAGCGGCGACAGCAACGGTGCAATATACGGTACGGCTGGCAGCAGGACAGGCTGGGGCTTACAGCAGTCAGCCAGGATAGCTGGGAAAGGGAAACAACAGGGAAAAGCCTGAATTGCTGTTCCTGGTGTACAAAGCAACCGTGGGAGGTCGTCACAGCCATATTGCTGCTTCAACAGCACACAGCAAACAGAACCTGAAACCTCTCAAGGTTAAACCATTGAGCATTTTCAGTCCGTTGATAAAACGAACTGTAATTACATGGTCATGAATGAAGGAGCTCTGCAATCAGCTGTGCATGTTGTTACAGACAAGGTATCAACCATATAAATGTAGGTGCATGTAAAAGCTACATGCAAATAAAACAATTCTTTCCCATTTTCTCTTAGATTTTGCTGTCATTTTCTGTGCAACTGAACTAAAACTGTAGAGCCTGGACAAGGAAAACCAGCCAAGTAGTGAATGGGCTCTTGATTTTAGTATTATTTTCCTGACAGGTGTTGATTCAACACAGATGGAAATGTAACTGTTTTTTTGTAAATTCATGTCACTCTTAGAATTAGAAGAATGCAGCTATTAGAAATGATTCTTTTCTTGCTTTTGACTTTGAGAGACCTCTCTCCCCAGCTGAAATCTGCACAGGCTACTTCAATAGTGCTTGTGGATTTTTGATGCAAGAATTTAGGTGGAGGAGGACCTGCAAATAAAATACTGCTGCTGTCAAAACATGTTTTCACTCGGGATATCCTCAGCCAGAAGAACGTGCAAACTTGGAGCTGCCAAGGGTTTCTTGCACTGTTAAATAAAGATACAGAACTGTAAATACAGCTTCAAACTGAACATCTGCTTTGTCTTACTGTTCTGTTTGTTGTGTTGCATTCAGCTCTGAGGTGATCTGTAGAAAGTTTATTCAGACAGTTGCAAAAGGCTTTATTTACCAAAAATCCAAAATCTACACCTTTATTTAAAGTAACAGCATAGGCACATAAGTGGAATGTAAGTATTACCTGATTCTTTTAAGACTGCCCAAAATTGCTTTCAAAACCGTCTTTAGGTGACTCTCTAAAGATCCATTTTTAAGTTTGTTTGACATGACTACCTTCTTATGCAGGATGCAGGAAAAAATGTGGATGTTGCCTTCAGCCTGAGAGCAAATAGAAGCCTCCCCCCATCAAAGTTGTGTTTATGACTTTTCCCTGAAAGAAAAGTTAGGGCAGTTTGTGCTTTTAGTGAGAACAGGCAGAGAGTAAACTAAAAGTTTTAGGTTTTAGAATTTTTGAAAGCCTGGAGTATAAGCAAATTAGATATTTTTCATAGTTTTCAGTTATTGTTATCCATTAGTACCATGCTTATGTAAATTATTTTTTTTTCTTGTAGTTTATCATGCAATCTACTTAGAGGAGATGGCAGCCTCAGAAGTCACACGCAAGCTTGCTTTGGCATTTAATATTCCTTTGCATCAGATCAACCAAGTTTACAGACAGGGTCCCACAGGCATCCACATTCTCGTTAGTGATCAGGTAATTGAAATGTTATTTTCTTGGCATTTTATTTGTGACTGGGAGTGAAGGGTTTTCTTATGCTTTCTTATTTATTACTGTTTTTTCTGTTTGATAGTCCAACCCTAATATTTTCTGACATTTAGAATATTTTTTCCTTTACAATAAAATGAACAGAAGGATTCTTTAAATGTGACTCTTCCTCGGCCTGACTAAACTGAAACTATGAGAAGACAAAGGCAGCTGGTTTATATAGTTCTGAGAAGCTGCAGCATTTATTTAGTACGTAGTTACTTTGAGCACACCCAAAGGCAGGGAGCATTTAAACACTGCTGAACTCTGCTTGTTCAAGTGTCTGCTCCACATAGTTCCAAAAACACAGCCAGCAGTAATAGGCTCCCAGCTGGTTGTCACAAGAGTAAAAAGCAGTATTTTAATAGTAATGGATTTTAATTTGGTATATGCCTGTCACTTGCTGAACAATACCAAAAATACACAATTGCTCACAAAAGCCTGTGTTTAATATCAGAGTTGTTGGGGGTTCTTTTTGTTTTGTGTTTTGCATTGGTCATACTCAGAGGGTTTTGAAACTTTTTTTTTTGTAGATGGTTCAAAACTTTCAAGATGAGAGTTGTTTCTTATTCACCACAATAAAAGGTAACGTTGTCTTTTCTGGCAGTCTAAAACGCTATTGTTTATTCCAGCAAGGAGCCTTCCCTAAAAATAATAAAAGTTTTCCATACACAGTGGCAGAAGATACTCAGAGTTCCTCCTCTCCTAGCCAAATTTCAACCTCTGTGTAGCACCTCAGGCTCCTCTCCAAGCTTTCAGTTCAGAACCAGTGCAGGATTCACTAACAAACCTTATGTAAAATTCAGTCAGCCATCACTGGACAGTGATGCTGCTTATAAGTGTTGAGAATGGCAACGTTTCAAAGTAGGTTAAAAAAAAAATAATTAAAAATCCTGGCAGTAGTACCTCTGAAGTTCAGAAACTGAATCTTGAGTCCTGAGAATCAGCAGAACTGAGCACAGCATTCTGTTCTTTCTCAGCTAGTCAGCAGTAATCTTCAGTAGGCTGTTGTTGAATCCCACTCATTCTTCCTTAGAACTCCAATTTATTTCTAGTACAAGGTGCCAGCAAATGGCTCTAACCAGTGGGCAAGTTTGGCTCTGTACAAACTTTACCTACAGAAACTGTCCCTATTTGAAGATCCAGTTACAAATCATTAATCATAATGTTTTCGTTTAGCACAAGTAGGAAACTTTTAAGTTTTTGTTGTAGATGAGTTTTTCAAAACCAAGTCCATACTTGGGGTGTTTTGGTGCAGTGGCTTGTATTTCTGTGATTCTATTCAAGAAAGACTGACATTTCCTTCATTTTTTTCAGCTGAAAATGGAGAAGGCTTCCATATAATTCTGAAGTGACATCACACACTTGCTAGACTGATACTCCAACGCAGAATGAAGTCCTGCCTAAAGATTATGAAGATCATCCAAAACCTTAGGATCTAACTTCACTGTATAAGATGTTTCATATTGAAAACACAAAATGACCTTTCTAATGAGCTGTTTGATAGGTGAACTTTCTTATCACTGCCATAGCTAAGTGTCCTCATGAGAGGTATAATGCCATGACAGCTTCTGTACAGGCATGGAAGACAATGTAAGCAAAGGTGCTTGCCCTTCACTGAAATAAGGCAAACTATGGCCAGTAGATACAGTTTATAGAAGCGAAGCAGTGCTGCTTTTCTATTATCTGTATCCAGTTGGAGATGAATGTAAACTTATTTTGGGGCATTTACCTTTCTGTGCCAGTTTGTCTATTACGTGCTTGTACCTTACGCTGATTTTATTTTTTGATGTTAGCAGAGCACATGCTAATCTGTGTGGAGATGAGTAGTTAAGGTGATAGTGATCAGGTTGTCAGGTCTTTTGAAAGTAAAGCTGTCAAAACAGCTTCCCGTGTAAATTGTGTATAAGAGTGTATGTAAGAAGTGTAAATGCCAGAACAGGGCTTTTAAGAAGCCCTAGACAGATGCAATATATGCATGCAGCAAACTGCATTATCAATAGTACCTTATTGGAGGGATTAATATAAATCCTATGGGGTACCAAGTAATTGTGTTTTGCTTTAATGAATTTAATGGAAAAGAATTGCCTATGCATCCTTTATGTTTAGTTTCCTAGGTTCTCCGTGGAGCACTGCTGCAGTTTAACTCTTTGCTTGTAAAATTGTGGGTTTAAAAATACTGGCAGTGAGAAGTGGGGTTTTCAGTGGAATTATGCTGATGAGGGAAGATGACCCACTGACACCACAGGGCTGTCATAGCTTTCAGCAGCATTGAATAAATTGCTTGAGAAACACTAAATACACACCCTGTAAGTCTCCTTCCCAGCAGATGAATGCCCTGCTGGAGCTCCTATTCTGGACAAATCTCTTCTTATCTTTTCAGTTGACTTTCCTGCACCCTCCATCCATCCATACTGTACACCTGTTACAGTGCCTCTTCCATATGACCAAATATTTACTTTTCTCTGAAACAGACAATGTGCTTTCTTGGTATTTTGGATGTGTCTTGTAAAGTCATGGCACAGCATTTCCTAGGCTAACATTAAGTTTCAATTGGTTAGGTACTTAGAGGGGAGTATTTCCAGAGGTAGTAGGTGACAGTTTCAGAGCTGTTAAGCTGTGCCTTTGGAAAGTTCCAACTTGATCTCTGGATTAAAAGCTTGGGAATAGTTTGCTTTTTATGCTGCGGTGTTCCATGTAAACCGATACTACAGCATGTAACAAAGCAACTTTGACTTTTTCATTTCCCCTTTCATAACTGGCTCAAGTGCTTAGCAGAAAAGCTTCCGAAAGCTGTAGCATTTTGAAAATTTAAATTCATCAGACCTAGAGTTTTTTTCCTATTTTTGGTTTGGTTTTTTTTTTTCTGCACTGAAAGTAAAACTTTATGTACTTAAACATTTCTGCCTATGAACTGTTCATCTTTGGGTATTGTTTGGTCCTAGTATTTTCCTGAACTGACACTTGTGTCTTTTTAGCTCACACCATATTCAAATCCAAATGTTTTATAAAAGTGGAAAAATCCTTGATTGGAAAGTATCCAAATATCTAATTTTAAAGAATATTGAAAGTTGTACAGTAGTTTGTCCAGCTCACTTGAAATTGGAATTAAATTATGGCACCAGCAAATGGCTTTTGTTTTTTAATAAGATGTACACATTTCAATTTAAGTATAATAAATGTTTTTCAATAATTTTGTAAATGTGCTTTTCTTTTTGTTTACTTCTTTTTTTTCCCCCCACACCCACATTAGAGACAGTCCATTGTTAAGATTCAGATTAACTGCAAGACCTGCCCTAGCAAGAATCAGGTCAAGATAAGGAAAGTAAGTAAACCAGCCCTGCAGTACATTCTGCACACAGTGTATTCACGTGGAGCTTTGCTTCTAGTACAAATCTTGCTTAGATTTGAAATAATTCCAACAAATTCAAGTTTGACATCAGCTGATTGTTTATTTAAGTGTCCTATATCAGAGTAGGTTCCATTTGTTTTTGTACATCTTCAATGCAATAGACTTACAAGGTTCATTATGGTCTTAGAAAATAAAAAAAGAGCCAACAAAAGGCAACGCATCTTGACATATTGGTACCAATGACTGCCCTGGTACAGTTGAGAATAAAATCTGGTTATAACTCATTAGACCAGCAGTGTCTGAATGGAACTCTTAAGTATGATTGTAACAGCACTCCACTACAGTGCAAAAGAAGCCCAGATTGGCTTACTTTGCAGTAGTAAAGAAATCCATGTACTCTAGTTTAAGGTGTAATTTAACCCCAAAGCTGAGGTCTTAATTTACTGTCCCCATCCTCTGAGTCAAGAACACAACCCAGCCATTGCTGGCCACAGAAGTTCGTGTTCACGCTCACTCCTTTTTAGAAATCATTTAAAATTTGCAGGGGGAAAATGGCAGTACTGTCCAGTAGTAGCTTCTCCAACTGCATTTTAGTTTTCAGTAAACACAGGCCCTGAACTCTTAAAACACACACACACAGTCAAACTTGCACAAAAACTGTCAAGTAGTTTCTCTCAGATAATTCAATTGCTTAATATAAAAAAGTTCATCTAATTGTCTAGCACTGAAAAACTAAGGATGAAAGCATGGCCTTAAGAGTTAATACATAGATTTTTATCATTATTATTATTATCATTCAGAAGTTGACAGCTTCTTAACCAAATGTGAAGAGTATGGCTTTCTACGTTTGAAAACCACAGGTTTGGTATGGTTCAACTCCTGCCTACAAACTGAGGAGCCCATATGCTTGTCCCTAAAATGGGCGGGCCAAACTGAATTCCTTGCTCTCTCATGTTCTCTGTAGCTGAACCTGTTTTCCATTCATCTGTAGAAAAGCATGTGTGCTATCCCCCTCCTCCTGGAAGCGCTGCATCCTTTCCTTCCACCCCGCGGCAGTCCCGGAGGACGAAAGCACCATGGATGGCTGTGGCAGCAGGTACAGTAGAGTGCACAGGCTCTACCACCGTGGATTTCTTAACCCCGTTCAAGGCCGATGGCATCGGGCAGAACGTGCAACGGGCAAGCTTTGTACGAGCAGAGTTCAACTGAACCAAGTCCAAAAGCTTGGGAAGTATTTCTAGTTCTACGGGTATCTTGAAGGTACTACCTTACCTTTTGATATTTCCTAGTATGTCCTGTTACATAATTAAATATGAAGCTGAATCATGAAAAAAGAACAAGCTGCTGTTTCACTGTAGAGGCTTATGATTATTTTGCATTTTTGGTCAACATCTGCTAAAGCTGATTTGTCCTTAAACCTGATACTTGATCTGTGGTGTATATTACAGAACAGCAGGCTTAGTTCCTTGGCGTGGCAGCCTCGAGCCCCACGTTACAGCAGAACTTCACACCAGTGATGACAAATGTAAATTAACTTCCAAGTTTCATGAACTTCCACCGAGTAGCTGCTACGCTGCAATGCCCACACATTTGACACGGTACCGCAGTTCTCATGCCAACAGAAGGAAGGAGTTACTAATACAAACCAAAGCATCACCAACTTAATCCACAGCTGCACACTACATTAAGATTTTTACCTGGAAAAAAAAAAAATGCTTGTCACAAAACTGGATTACCAAACACCACCATTAGGACTTGTCAGGAAACCGACTCCTTCCGCTGACTTGCCGTCCCATTCTTCAACAACAACATTTTCTGTGTGGCTGTACTCACTGTCAGAGGATAATACAGCATCTGCACAGGCGCTGTCCGCTCCCTCCAACCGACGGAGGGGGCGTGACTGGAGCAAAGTAAGCATGAACTTTCACGTGAGGTAGATGAGCCTGTGGGTGAAAAGGCTGCGTTATAATGGGAGAGAAAGAACAGAACTGAAAAGAGAAACAGCGCAGCGCAATTGCTGTGCCAGCAAGTGCTGTCTCATCAAGGTTAGTTAGCTATAATTGCTATCCATCTACACAGTGGATACCAGCCAAGCTGTCTTCTCCTCACACGTAATTCCTCTTGGCCCATCCAGCTAAGGCACACCAGTGTCTGGACACTCAACCTGCACAGGGCTCCCCCTGGTTCCCCAGCAAAGCACAGATGAGGCCAGACAGCTCTGCATCAGGAGAGGCACACGTCCTGCTGCAGGGGGGAGGGGGATGGACCCTGGCTACTGAGGGAGAACTTGTCTGAACCTTGTCTCCCATATTCCCACTGCTGTTCTCATCCTGGAAAGCAGCATGAAATTGGAATTGTGCATCTGCCCTCAATTTGAGTCACTCTCAGGCATGAGCTTTTCACTTGCAAAAGCGTTTAGACACAATTTGGGATACGAAGCTGCAGACAGGTTTACCTTGAAGGCTAAAACACTGCCCCTGCAAGGCAGTTGGTCCCTGACCTAGTGGGCAAGATACACAAGGAAAGGGTTTGGGGCTGGATTCCAGGGCCTGAGGGCCCTACAGCCCACCAACTGAAATATCCATGTGGATGTTTTACTATTGACTTTGTGTATTAATGTATCTTTTAGGAGATATATATATAAAAACATACATTTAGGATAAAGCATGCCACTACACCATCCTAAAAACAGAGGCCTGTACTTGAAAAAATACAGAAAGAAGATAAGAGCTCATCGTTCCAACAGCAAAATGTCACGAGTCAGAACTGACAATTATTGCTGTTCATAGAGGGAAGTTACACACATGGGGACCTAACAGAAGGACAGTCAGACTGCTTATCCAGCCTTCCTTGCCTGGGATACCTGTAAGACTCCTACGATCTCAAGCAGTACTGACAGCTCTGGCTTTTCCACAGGAACAAGTCAGGAAACACGTACTCTGATCCGTTTGATTCCAGCTCGTGTGACTTGCTGACAGTCGTACAGCTCAATTCTCTCCAGGTTGTGGCAGTTCTCCAGGTGTTCCAGAGTCACGTCCGTGATGAGGAGACAGTTATCGAGCTCCAGCACCTGCAGCCTCTCATGCCCACACGTACTGTTGCTCAGGTGAAGAATCCCATCATCAGTGATCAGTTCACAGTGAGATAAGCTCTAAAACAGAGAGGCAAACAACATCTCTCAGTCCTAAGTTACTCGAGCCTCTGGACATCAGAAATCATCTTCAGCCTCCTTCACTTCAGTGGTTAAATAGCTACAAATAATACACAGCTGAAATCCAGAAGAGTAAAAAAAAGAAACTGCTTTACTTAACAAAATGGCTGTACTTGATTTTAACTTTGTTTCAAAACAAGCTGAGTCCCAAAATACATCACTGGCAAAACTCCTTAGGCCCCTTTGCTCTCTAAGAATGTGGGAATTCTTTTTCAATTGTCCCACACAGTGCAAACAGCACTGTGCCAGAAACAATTTAAAAGGATGATCGAGAACATACGGGAATAGATTAGTATCTGCTCAGGGGTTACAGTTTCACAGCTGCCATGTTCTCATACATACACCAGGACCAAGCTTGTGCAAGTCCACATAGATAGAGAACAATCACAATGGACTGATTTGCCAAATAATGATTTCAAAGAAAAACAAGCCATGAACATTTGGCACCTCAGGCTGTACAGACAAGGAGTAATAAACATTTTGTACAGCTGCAGGAGCTGTCTTTTCTGCAACAGTCAGCATTATAAACCAAAAAAATCTCCTCCTCTTCAGCATATTTTTTTTACTCCCTTGAATTTCAAGAGCACAGAAAATGATGTTACATCTCAGGCAGTGGCACCACATAAAGCACTCTCCTCATTTCTTTAGGGAATTCATGACTTTTGGAGAAGCACAGATGATGACAACAACAGGAAACAGACATTCCTCAGAGGCAGCTTAAAAACCCACTCTGTCACCACTGAAATGAATGCTCTCAAGCCTTCCCCAGTGAAATGTGCAGGATCTGTGAACTCTACTCCTGTTGCCCTGGGCTCTGAGCTAGCACCTTGCTTCATGCTCAGCCCTGTGTTTTGCCTGTACTTGTACCTAAGTCTAACAGTGCCTGCTTCTGAAGTAGCATTTCCTTGCCCCAAGTTGTTTTTTTCAGACAGCAGCTGAAGAAGAAACACTTGCAGCAGTCCAAAAGCACTTTTTAACTCAGAGCAAGCAAACAGCAGTGCTCAAAAGGACCTCCTGCCAATCCCCCTACTCTAACATGTAACATTCCCCTCTTTGGGTACAACACATCTTTCCATTCCAGCCTGACAGGCCAGTCCGGGGACTTCAACTTTATCGCCTCAGCTACAGTCATGAGCATTTCCTTCCTGCTACCAGACACATGGGGTCTGTCCTGCTCTTTAAAACAATTGGCCCTCAACTTTTTTCGCCTTTGCTCTACAGAATGAACAGGGAACATGAGAAATGCTGGGAGACAGGTCCGCATCTCCCCTGTAGTCTGACAGGAGCTGCCTCGGCAGCTTCCCTTAGCTCCAGCTGGTCCCACTTTACACACCAAGTGTGAGCAGCCTGCAGGGACTCCAAGCAACACCACCAAAGCAAACTGTCTCCAAAAGACAGCAGAAATAAAGTGCTTGCCCCTACCAACAGTGTTTTAACTCCTGACACCCATTCAGGCAGTCTCTCAAGTCTTCAAACACGTCACCTCTCTCCTATGTCTTCTTTCTCTGTGTACATGCTCTGAGCACTTGGTTTGGCTCAGGGCCTGGGAACAATCAGCAGCTGCAGGGTTAACCAACATTCATAACAGACCTGCCGTTCCAAGGAAGGACAGGAGGTTCTGTGGAGCTGTTGGCTAATTAGGTGTATTCCATCCCAGGAAGTAAGCAGCTTATAAAATCAGCTTTCCTGGGACGCAGTATTTGGTACTGCAAGGACAATACAGGCATACAGCTGAGTTCGTAGAACTCTGTAGAACAAATATGCCAAATTATACACACGTCATATTAAACCACAGGATTTTTCTGATTTCCTAAGCCTCCTAAAAAGCATTAATAACGTGGAATTTAACAAAGACAGTTGCTTGAAATCTTAAGAACAAAGATATATGGTCAAATTCTTTTTGTTAATACATACTAAATACTGTGCATAAATCAAGTATGGCATAACATCAGAACTTCACAAGCTGTGAAGAATTCGATTGTCATCTTCAGACTATCATGAGTATTTCACAGCTTCTCTACTAATTTAAATGTACATTAAATAATTTAACCAGAAATTACTTCTTAAGTACATTAGGCAATAAAGCACTCTGATACTGAAGATTTGCCTATTTCCACCACCTACTGAGTCTCCAAACGTGACAAAAGCAAATCCAAAGTTGATCTCTGCAACTCCAAAATGTTTGTTCTAACTGCAATACACTACAGCACAACTGCAAAGGAGTTCACAGAACATTGGAAACACCAAGTTCATGCACTGTATTTGGCACCTGCCTGTCTTGTCTTTTCCTGTAACTCTTAGCCACTGCTGTTCACACACAATCTCTGAGCATGGATCCTTCCTACCCAGGTTATATATAACCCACAGGTTATATATAAAAGATAGATAGATAGATAGATAGATAGATAGATAGATAGATAGATAGATAGATAGATAGATAGATAGATAGAT